>QDHC01003745.1:609536-623975 GCA_013186455.1 Papilio dardanus tibullus
TACTTGTTTCAGTTCTGTTCTCTATACATATTATGAATTCATAATATGTATAGGGGGTCAGGTCACTCTTCTCAGACATACTCTAGGAGGGCATAAATTTGGAAACCTGTCGATGTAGAACTTGTTGCTTGTGTAGAGCATACCTACAAATCGTAAATAGCTAATCCATTGCCATTAGTTCATTAGGGCTCCGCTGAGAGCAGTTTATGGGCCGCGGGTCACCTTGCCTTGCCTCGCCGTATAAAGGTATATCTGACGAGGTCGTCGTGTTGCCCAACCAGCGATCGAGTCGTGTTTTATGCCATCATTGTGTTCTTCCTCTAAAATTTTATTACATTGCATATATTTCTATAATTAAGGTCTCGATGACTGCAAATTATATTGATGGATTTGATGCCATGGCTTGGAGCAAGTCCCTGTACATAATTACAGATTCTATGTTCGTATTTTTTTACGGAATACTTTGCATAAATAATGTAGACAGTTCTATCGATAAGAAGAGTATAACTTTTATTGTATGTCAATCTTGTTGCGTTATGTTTATTGTTCTACAGAAATGTACAATATATTTTTCACCTTGTAATATATACGGTGTTGCCATCTTTTCGCCATATTTGTTAACGCAAGATATTAAACGTATAAAAATAACATTACAACGGTAATGAGGATTTTTTTATTATTCCCCCTAATTATGTTTATCGTTGTGCATGTTAAGTAAGCAAGGTGCGTGAGAGAGGGGGAGGGCCAGTAGGTAACTGTTACCTCCTCAGACGTATGCTAAACGAACGTGAAAGCATCGGAGTTAAACCACGCGGAGGTCATGTTTTGTAATACGCCAGCGTAGTTAGATAGTGAAATTGTGATGCTATCGTACGTTTTAAAAACAATGGAATATTTTAAAAGAAAAGCGTCTGGGAATTAAATGTATTGAATTTGTTGCGCGATTAACTTTTTAATTTATTTTTTCACAATGGGATATAATTAAATTGCTACACTGTAATTTAAGACTGTAGCTGTTGGTGAAATGTCTATTAGATAATCCTCAGTTCAACGACCGATAAATAATTTTCCTAAAACCCTAGAGACTAAGGGTGGGACTAAAACGCGGCGTATCATTATTCATTCATATACCGCTCATTTATAGAATGAAGGACACGCAAAGTTTTCCTTAATGAACTACACGAAAATATAATTAAACTTCCCATTTACAATGTTGTACCTCAATTTTTTTCTATAATTGAGACATTTTTACTTTTAACTTGCGAAGAAGTCGGCGGTACTGAATTTGTTGTTCGGATAGGGAGGTGATAAAACTCAACAATAGATTAAACACATAGGGCTTTAGGGTACTGTAGTTCCATACATTGTAACATAAGTATGGTGCGCTTGCGCAAGTAAAGATGACGCCACATACCAAAAAGTTAATGCTTTTATGTTGCCATATGGAAAGGATGTAGCCATAATAAAATCGTACCATAATCCATGTATTGTTAAAGTACGCTACATGTGGTAATATGTTTTTCATTTTTTTTGTCTGTTAGTTAAATAGCTACGAAAGTGTTACAGCAGTTCATTAGACTTGATTATAATAAATAACGTAATGTCGTAAACGGCGAAATTGATGGTAGTTTAGTTTTGTACATCATATCCATTAGAATAAAGAAGGTAGAAAGCTCCTAGAAGGTAGGAAGATAGGGTCAACTTCGGTGTAAAAATAAAATAGTTATTTTTATAAATTGCCAAGTGGTTGCAACCATAGTTTGTAATCCTTATCCTTACATAGTATAAAACAATAACGCTTTATTATGTTTGTCCCTATATATGCTTGAATCTTTAAAACTACGCATCGGATTTTGATGCGGTTTTTTTAATAGATAGAGTGATTCATAAGGAAGGTTTTCGTGTATAATACATTCACAATATAGTAGAGTAACACTGATAATTTAGAGGTTTTTAATATGATGTCGTAAATTAACACATTTTTAGCGCTTACATTGCGAACAATATACCGATTTGCACCCGTTCGAAGCCGGGGCGGGTCGCTAGTTTGATATATTGCTATTTCGCATAACGTATCACGGTAATGGAACATTTAGTGCGAGGTGCGCTGTAATACGAGCAATTATAATTGTTGAGTTTAGTGCGAAAGCAACGGATGTTGTTATCGGACTCCCCGCGATACCTGCCATCATGTAACATGAAACTTCATACTGTTCATTTGTATTTGTCTACATTGTTTTTCTAATTGCCTTTGTAATAAGGTTTTATTAATGACTTTACTGAGATGACCATAAATAGAAATTTTAAACGCTATCGAAAATTCAATCAAGTTTTCAAGAAAACAAATACATTTCGACAAATATTACCTTTCTGTTAGATGCATAATAAAGAACAATTGATTTGGTGTAAATATTATGTATAATAGAAATATTTTTTTATTTGAATGATATATCAACAATGACAAGTTAATCAAGAATTTCCTTTCATATAGAAGATGTTTCTCTCGACTATTATCTCTTCATATTGACAATATTTCAATTGTTTCAACTCTGTTTACTTCAGGTGAAGCCAAGAACTTGCCAGCTCGCAACAATGGCGCCGCCTGCCAGCGGGACATATACTGTGTGCTGTCACTCGACCAAGAAGAAATATTTCGCACTTCCACCATGGAGAGAACACTTAAGTGAGTATCAACGTTTTGATAGTAGTAGTACCTTAGAACTTAGAAGCATTTTACAACGTTCAGCGGTGGTAATAAAATAGAGTCAGGGCTACCACTGGAAGCAGTGTATGGGGACCCTAATTAATTTTTGGGCCATGTTTGGCAGGGAGCTTAACCTTCTTTCTTACCATTACCAGACAAATGATGTAATAGGGAAGGTATTTGTCACAAACGAAAATAAGCTGAACAAGAATCGTCTGGCAATCAGTCTAGTTCGTTTTGCCCGATGATGGATGAAGGACAGCGCCTACGCTTGCTCATGACTTCTCGTGATCATCAAGTGTAACTGGAGCTTGAGTTACTTAAAATATTATATTACATTTTATATTTACTTAGTACATAACATAAGCAGATTGTATTCAATTGAGAGTTGATAAAGTAAAATCAAAATACACGACTTTAATATTAGTCACCTGTTCTACGAATTTTCATGTCTTTATGTACTGTTTTATTTAAAGTTGGTAAAACAAAGTTTACAATAGTTTACTTAAATACGTGATTTATAATAATACTGGGTACCTTTTTCTTATAGTCCGTACAAAAATAGTGTTGCCGTATGACCGGAATAACGGTCCCTTTGTCGAATATCCGGACCGGCTTCCGGTAATATCTATCGGGCGGGAGTGATCGCCGTCGTATTTAGGGAGCAAACAAATTTACTAGGTCAAGGCTCGAACATTTATGAATGACTAAAAATTAACGTCTGTTAGTTTAAATTAAGAGCAATTACCAAGAGTAGAAGCGTACTACGTACTATACGTGTACAGGATTTGTTTTTGTATGTCGCTTGCACAACTTGTATTGATACCTAAGCGGCGTGTATAGCTCGTCGTAGGTACCAACAATTACGAAAGACACAGTGTCAACTATAGGTTCGTTTTGCTTTCGATAGCGTGATGAATACTTTATTAGGTGTCGCGGCCAGTTGCCTTATCGGGTTCGTATTTATTCATGAATGATATTATGCACTACTGTTCCATTGATAGCTCGGCCATTGCAAAAAACTTGAACGTTTATTGACTCATCTGTCTCCTTGTTATTATTGTTTTATAGCTTGTTAATGTTGCGGCTCCGTGTTGATAATTCTGACATTTCTATATCACGTTTGTAATGTGCTAATTATATTTTACATTGTATCTCGACACTTTTGTTAAATATATTAATGTTACTACTTTAAATACACAACTAATTTCATTACATTACATTTTATTAATTACTTCTTTACCAAATTATTACGTTCTGAGGTTGCGGTATTTCTACCATTTAAATAATTGTTATTGTGTCCACCGCATTTATGATCATGTATTAGAAATAAATAATATTTATATTATAATTAGACACGCGCGCTCGGTTCCTGAAAATTGTTGTCTGATATAGGTGTGTCACATTCTAGGAACCGCTTATTTAGGATATGCGAGCGCTCGCCGCATCATACTTGTGTATAAATATCTAACGCGCTTAGTGCTCGTTCTGTAAACAGGATAATACACCGACCTTTTGTTATACAAAGCGGCCCGAGCGGCTTGATGGTAAGTGATACACTTCGCAAACCCGTAGCAAAATATCTTGCATGAATAGGCTATCTACCATCGGTGCATAATTTACATCGTCAATACGCATGCATACATTGCTGCGACGACGGTGTCATATATTTACAATAGCAACGGTTTTTAAATAGGTCGCTGTTTTGCTCTCACAACACTTTGATAAGCTTTAAAATCAATTTTAGTGCAATTTTGCATTTTTTAGCCCTCACCATGTCAGGCTATTTCTGTTCTCTGTTCGGTCCGCACTAGTGTTTTCGACATGATTGCACACAATTAAAGCGTTAACTACGACATCATTAATTGGTCGTAGTCGACAAAGTAACGTGGGAGTCGGCTGTTTCGGGATTAGGAAAGGGGAGGTTTCATTGTGCGAGCGAGCGCTGCGGCGCGCCGCGTCCCGGATGCATTTCCGGTGCGCGCGTTGCCACTGCCGCCGCCGGCGCGGAACGGCCCTTCCGCCCCAACCCTCCGCACTTCCACCAAAGGTATTCAATGAAATACCGCAACCGTTTCATGCGTTTTAATACGCATAAAGCACGGCTTTCTTGGAAGTAATAAGGGATTAATAGTAAGGTATTTGAAAACAATATTAGGAATCGGTTATAACAGTAAATGTATATGTGTTTTGGAGATGCAGTCGCGGCACCATCTTCTTGAGATCTTCGGTACTATCGCACAGGAAAGGGAAGAGATATTATTTGTTTGTCGAGCGATCGGAACGGAAGCGAGATAATGATTTTAGTGACCCTAGAGGTGAGCAGGACGCGATGGCGGATATCGAAGGAAATGTCTCGTCACTCGAGCGCCGGACCACTTAATGGGTTCTTTGTCTCACGATACCTTATCGCCGCGTGTCTGCTCCAAACTATCTGTGTACTTAGGGCAGATAGCAAGCACGCACACGCGCATCCGTTCACACACGCACGGCATGTTTGTGTACACATTTCTTCTCTACAAAGGAGCCGTTATTACGTCATTAAATAGTAATCAGAGACAAATAAAAATAATTACATTATTGACGCGTTAATGTTAACATAAATGTTTTATAGACTGATAAAACATTAATAAGAAAAAACAAATGAGTTTAACCCCGTACGGTGCAGCGTGGCGTCATCTACAGAGACGTGGAATAACATACACTGCATTGGAAATAATCTTTGCACCTGAAGATTTGAAATTGTGCAAGTAAATTACCTACAGATATCTACTGCATTGTATCAGTGTATATTCTGGAAATGTTAAACTTACACTATAGATGAAATAGTGAAGGCACTTCTGTGAAAATATGAAGAACTAAAAAGTACTAGGTACCTAAGTAAAATTTATATTAAGCGGTGCACAGATGTGGAAGTTATCATGTAATACACATACAACTCTTTTTTGCTAACAACTTATATATATAAGTATCTGATGAAAAGCATAAAAAGCGCTTCCGTTCAGCTCTATCCTTCAGGTGTGAATCGTTCGTAAATCTCGCGGCGGCGTAAGCGCGGGCGCGGGCGCGGCGTCGCGTCGGCCGGAAGCTTTCAAGTGATAAATTGTCGGCGGAACCTCGTATAGTGGCGCGTAAAATGATCATCGCCCGACTTGAAATAGGGCACGGAGCGACGGCGGCGGCGCGCCGGCGAGTTGTAAGTGCGGTGCTGCGTGCATCTGACACGTCTATGTCTATAGCTAGCACCGGCCAGCTACACGCGACCAGTGCCTACGCACAGTGTAGGTGTGGCCGCTCCAATTATCCCAATAGGCTATTTAAAAATGTCCGTCAAGAGTGACCCGGTGAATCATTCGACTCACACCACTTGAAACGGATTTTGTCCTGTAGTTTATAGTTTAGCACGGCCACTCGTTTTGTAATAGTTTTATTAGTAAAGATACTGTCCCAATTGAAATTTAACAGATTTGTGGTTGCCGCGGTTACAAATCATTATTTCAATTATGAATTTCCATTGCCGTATAACTTCATAAACACACGTCGTGGAATACAGTCGAGCCTGGGTTAGCGAGAGTCCAAGGTACCGCGATATTACTCTCACTTATAGAGGTTTCTCGCTTATGGAGGTAGCTCGTAGGGACCATAGAATGACTCGCTTATAGTGGTTTTCTCGCGTATCCAGGTTTGACTGTATGGAATTATTGGATTTTATTTTATATGCCAATGTTAAAAAGTAAGCAAGTTGTAGTACAAGCTTAAACCTAAAGATATAATATATTAATTAGTGTATAGTGTGAAGGCGGCGCATTAGCACAGTGCCGCCCCCGCACTGTTGGCGGCACGCAACTCCGCCCCCGTTTTATAAATACCAAGTTGACGCCGGATGTAGTCAACAGCTTGTACCTGACGCCGTTTGACTGTCGCTGACATGCCATGCAAACACTCAAACGCGCATCTCATTCTGTTTGTGAAAATAATTAAAAATAAATAACTCCGCATAGGTTAATGATCGACAGGACACAAGTGCGTTGACTGCCGCCATAGCTAGTTTTTAAAATAAATTGGATGGAGTCAAATGGAACCGGATTATATCTCTATTTCTTCTATTGTCCGTTTTACTTTTTACATAGATAAATTAATAATTCAGGCCGTTTTTAAACAGTTTCGCACAACAAACAAAATATGCACTGGCTTATACATAGGCTGTACAAGGCGTTATACATCTCTTGGTTAAAAATTACGTAACAGCCCGAGCCGAGGTTCCCGAGGGAGCCCTCGAGCTACTCTTGAACGAGGCTAAGCGCCATCTGCGCCCTGCCACTTCAAGCCCAGTGAATCTGCAAATGCCTCTAGGCAAACAGTGAAGTTCAGTCACAAAAAAAATGGTTAAAAAGATAAAATCTAAAAGCCATAATTACAATTAAAACTTTTGTAGAATAAATTTCCATTGTCTATAATCTATTCATATCCTTGATAATTTTCTTACACTGTTGAATGTCAAGTAAGACAACAATACACAACGTGTGTATATTGCGTGTTGTTAATGCATCATCTTGCATTTATTATTTTCGTTCCACAGCGGCAGTGTAATCGAACGGAAGGAGATTTTTTTTTATCAAGGCGTCGTGTTAGCATATCAAATAAACAAAGTTGATTGATGATGGCGTTACAGGAACCGGCCGCGCTCAAATAAAGACAATGTCGTGATATTATGTTAAAACATCCTTTGCATTATACCATGCCATATAAATAAACTTTTTTTTGTTGTAAATATTGACGTAATAGTAAGAGATTAAGTGGAACTATCTTCATACTTTGCTCGGCCTTCTTTACTGTTTTAAGAACGCTGTTAAGAGTTTATTTGCTGGTGGGATAGTAGTTCCTTTTCCTGGTTGTTTTGTCTTGAAAATTTATAAAAGTGTAAAGGTTTATTTTATGTAAAGGTTAAGAAAATATGAAACGGATTACTTAGGATGGTCGTTCATAAGTGGTTGTTACGTTTGAAATGTGCTATAGCATTGAAATGTGTTCGGTTGTCAGGTTTACTACTACTTACTACTGCTGCTTAAGCAACAGTAGTCAATGTGTGGTGAGCCTTACTAATGCTTCTTTAACCTCATATTCGTGCTATAAGCAATATCCGGCAGCTGCGCGCGCAGCACACATTCATAACATCATTTCCAAGAATGGAGAAAGAAGCCATGTCATAAAGCCCGGTATGCTCAATGTAAACAAACCGTCCCGCATTATTGCTCTTTGTATGAAACTGTTATTCTAATAACACCTATTGTACATTAACTAATTTGATACCGACGAATTGTTTTTTGCACTTTCACTATTGTCGTGTAATGAAATTTTGACAAAACCTTTGCTATGTCATAAAGATATAACCCTGAATTTATAAATACTGAACATTTTGTTGTTTTTTTTACAGTCCTTTTTTCGGCGAAGAGTTCCAGTTCGAGGTGCCACGAAGATTTCGATATCTTTCCATATATGTGTTCGACCGCGACAAGCATCTCAAACAAGACAAGGTGTTGGGAAAAGTGGCGATCAAGAGGGAAGACTTGCAGCGGTACAACAATAAAGACCACTGGTTCGCGTTGCGGCCGGTCGACGTAGACTCCGAGGTGCAGGGCAAGGCATACATCGAGCTCACTCTTGAGGATTCGAGAAAACGGCTACGGATGGACCCGAAGCCGCCCGACCCGGACCCGGCGGCGGACAACTCTAAGACTAAGGGCAACAATCTCGTCAGGCTGTCGGAGTACTGTAAGGAGAGTATGCGCTTCGGCTCATGCTCGAGCTCCACCAGCAAGAAGCTGCTGAGTGCCGCCGTCACGGAGCCCACCCTCGCACTCTCACGATCCGAGAGCTTGAAGGACCGCGCGCAGTGGGCCATCCGCGCCAAGCCGCCCATGCACACCACCATGTCCGAGCCGGACACCTCGCCCACTCCCACCGCCGCCGACTACTGGTCGGACCCCGAGCGGCACTGCGCCGCGCGCGCCGGCCCCGACACGCTGCGCCTGCGCGTGCTCGAGTGCTCCGAGCTCACCACCAAGAACGGTCAGTGCGACCCCTTCGCTCTCGTCACACTGCTCTACTCAAACGGACGGAGAGTCGAGAAGCGCACCAAGCCCAGAAAGAAAACCGTCAATCCGCAGTTTGACGAAATTTTCAGTTTTGATCTCGTTATGGAGGCTGACCCAAAGGACAGGGATGGATCTCAATCGGTATGTTAAACTGAAATTACAAATGTATTAATACAAGTAGTGATATTGACAAATGGAAACCATTAAACTTAAAATTACTTACACTTAAAATTTCCCCAATGACTCACTTGATTTAGTCAATTTTGTCTAGGGCTGATTAACTCGTTAAAAGCGTTCTTATCAATAAAGATAATCATTAAAATACTAATAATATAATCAACAAATCTTAACAATCATTGTGTCGCTACCCGGACTTTAATGGGTAAAGAGATTTTTTTTAATACAGCATTGAAAGTGGAGAACAAAAATTCTTTCCAACTTCTACTCTCTCAAGGATCATATTTTCATACTTTGATTCTTTGCCAATCAGGATTGTATAAGAATGTGCGCTGTTTGTGTGCAGGCAGGCGTGGCGTGCGAGGCGCGCGTGTCGGTGTGGCACGACGGGGCGGCGCCCGTCTTCCTCGGCGAGGTGCGTCTGCAGCTGCGCCAGCCCGAGCCCTCGCCTATGTGCGCCTGGTACTTATCACATCATATTGATACTTTAGCAAGATTTTAAGATGTATTATTTAGAGTATATATATAACATTGAGTTCCTATTTGTTAGTAACATTATTGCGCTCTACTTTCCTAGGCGTCGTAACCATTCCATTTACAGAGATAACGAAATGAATCATGAGTCTCGCAAGTACCGTATTGTAATTATCTTGCGTATTAGTTACCTTAGTAGCGGGTATTTCACGCTATTCAATTATCCACGTGATAGGCGAAATTTACTTTAGCTTTTACAATTGTTACGCTCCGATCGCTTCTTTTATAAAATGTTTATTTAAATATGGCGGCTTTTAAGATGGTGTTATCATTGAAGACTAAGCACACTTGCCAGCGTCCTACCCTAAGGCTTCATTAGACCGGTGTCACGCAAAAAACAGCTTTACGTCGAAGCTAAATCTCCGTTTTATTGCCCGAACTCGGTAGCGAACCTGTTAGGTTATGGTCAATTTGTTTCAAACATAAGTATGTTTTGTGACTAATTGTTTGTAATTCCAGGTTCTTCCTGACGTCTCGCGCGGGCGGTGCGCTGTCGCGCGGCGCCACGCCGCCCGGCACGCGGCTGTCGGCGGCGGGCAGCGCCACGCTCGGCTCGCTGCGTCTGCTGCTGCAGTACACCGTCGACCACGTCTTCCCAATACAGCACTACCGCCAACTAGAGGAACTGTTCCTTAGGAGTGTGCATCAGAAGGTATACATTGACTTTAGGAAATATTAGATTTAGTGTGTTTAAAGTGATGCATCGTACTATATGGTGACTATATGTTTCAGCCAATAACGGCGTCAGCGGTGTACATCCTAGGGGAGATAGTATCTAGTAAGACGGACGCCGCGCAGCCGCTGGTGAGGCTGTTCACGCACCACGATCTCATTGTACCCATCGTTAAGGAGCTCGCTGACGCTGAGATTTCTGTACTCACGTGAGTATACAACAAAGAACTATGTATATGTGTGATGCATAATAAACTTTCCTCTAGCCAGATTTCTTTTCCCGTTTCTAATCTCATGTTAAAATGCCACACTGATATTTAAGAGCGTCTTACATGTCATTTAAGGGAGGACTTAAAGCTTAAACTCTAAATTCTATGGCGATCTCGTTTAATATTGACACCACTTACATTTAAGCGATGCTTTAATTTCAGTGGCGTTTGAACGTTCGGCCGTAACACCTTATTCGCACCAGTAATAGTAATAGTATTTTAGTCGAGCAGCATGTAGCATTTATCCGAACAAAGGATTTACTACTATTCGGACTCGTTTAAGCCTAAACCTAATCATTAGGGTAGTAATTTAGTAACTAAACTTATCCGAACAGCAACATTTTAGTAGAATAGTTTAGTAAATCCTTTGTTCGGATACTTGCTACTTGGTACTCGACTAAAATACTATCGTCAGATCAATTTTCTATCACTCAATATGATATTATAATTTCAGTGACGCGACAACAATATTCCGAGGTAACACGCTAGTGTCGAAGATGATGGACGAGGCGATGCGGCTGAGCGGCGCGGCGTACCTGCGCTCCGTGCTGCGGCCCACGCTCGCCGCCGTGCTGGCGGAGCGCCGCCCCTGCGAGATCGACCCCGCGCGCGTCAAGCCCTCCGCCGCCGTCGCCGCCAACCTCGCCAACCTTAAAGACTATGTCGAACGGGTACGTACACATATGCTAGGAAGGATAGCAGCGGGAAAAGATGGTTCTCTCGTCGGGAGTTTCCAGTTAAGCTGAAATCTATACAATTAATTAATTTAACAGGAAAAAATCTCGTTGGACCAATCCTCCTATCGATGAAACACTCATCTTGTTATTATAAGTCATTATGTAGTGTACTGGTCATTAAGACAGAATTTGTTAATAATCATGAGCCTCTATGTCGACAGTCACAAATAGAAATAATCAAAATTGTATTGTTTAGCTATTTTTGGCACATCGAAGTTGTGCATTATTATTTGAAAGGTATACTAAAACCATTCTAAAAGTTTACATCCTAACCCCTACGGTCTCATTAGACCGAATTTGCGATAAAGACGGAGATTTTGCTATGGCGGAGGTACGTTTTTATCGCGAACTCGGTCTAATGAAGCCGTAGGGTTACAGACGGCAGATTACAGGGTAGTTTGTGTGTTGTAGGTGTTCGGTGCGATAACGTCGTCGTACGGCACGTGCCCGGCGGCGATGTGCCGGCTGTTCGACGCGCTGCGGCAGTGCGCGGCGCGACACTTCCCCGCCAACAGGGAGGTGCGATACTCCGTAGTGTCCGGCTTCATCTTCCTCAGGTTCTTCGCGCCGGCGATACTCGGACCAAAACTATTCGATCTTACTACTGAACAAATTGTAAGTTATTTAAAATTAAATTATTTGTCTCTTTCTCTTATTATTTTTTCGTGGCATTGAATGTGTTAAAAATGATAATTACGTTGACTTTGCTAAATTATGTTGAAGAAAAAATAGTAATTTATTATTATATTATATTTATATATTTTATGGAAATACAATATCTTTCTATGTTGCATTGAGACTAAACCTCTTGATATTTTAAAATAAATGATTTTTGCTTTTTTTGCTTAGTAAACTTCATTTTAGTTTTATTTTTCTATAAGTATTAATTTATTTTTTTCTGTTCTTTTTTTAAATAATATGAAGTAACGTGTGCAGGATCCTCAAACGAACCGCACGTTGACGCTGATCTCTAAGACGATCCAGTCTCTGGGCAACCTGGTGAGCAGCCGCTCCGCGCAGCAGGTCTGCAAGGAGGAGTACATGGCCGAGCTCTACCGCAGCTTCTGCACGCCCAGACACGTCAGTATACACTATACTGCAAATACACTATTCCAATCGATACTCTAAATCAGAGGTGGCCAAATTTATTTTTCTCGTATAACTCTATCAACCGTATCAAGACTACAGTAGACCTCTAGATATTTTAGTATAAGGTGTCCCGCATTTTAGTATTGTCTTAATCGCCGCTTAATATTGAGTGTTGTTTTTTGCTAATCGGTGTATAAAAAAACAAACTGTGCCTTTAGCCATAACCGCCCTAAACCATAGACAACCTACAAAATATACTAAAACTCGAAAATGACAAAATATTTCTAGGAAAAAAAGCTTTATTTCATTATAACGTTAATTATCCATATTTTTTATGATACCTTTAGTCCATAAATTGCATAAAATAACAAAAAAAAAATTGCCGTTGGCTGCATTGAAATGTTTTTTGTAGAAAAAATACAGCATGGTATTGATGTTAAAAATTTGATTAAATTTATAAAAAAAATGATAATCAAAATGGCGCTGTTAGCTAGATTGAAATCTTTTAGTTAAAAACAGCATTGTATTGATGGTTTAAATTAATATATCCAGGTACAGGCAATCAAGCAGTTTCTAGAAATAATCTCTACAAGTTCGGACACACAGAACAACAATATCCAAGAGTCGCCTGTTCTACTCAAAGAAGGGTAAGTTTTATATTTAAATATATTATAAATATGTTTAAATGTAATAACACTTGATTTTCATTCTTGCATCTCTCGGACTAGATATGGGTACGTTTTGTTATGTTTGTGTTGTTAATTGTGCTTGATTAAGTATTGATTATTTTGCTATGTTATATTAATTTTGGAGTGAAATTTTATTTGTTATCCCACGGCTTCATTACACTGAGTTCGCGTAAAAAACGATTTTACTTCGACATAAGGTCGTTTTTTTGCGTGACATCGGTTTAATGAAGTCCTAGGGTCAGTATTTTTATTTACCCAGTTATGAATTCGAACGATTAAAAATGTTTTAGTTAAATTGTGCTTGATTTTTTAATGGTGTTTGTTTTCTTGTGTTTACATTTCCATTGTATCAAATGCTAGGTGATGAGTTTAAAACATTTAGCTCCTATGGATAGCTAGTAAAATACCAATATTGAAATAATAAGAAATATTCCTCCAATTGCTAGTATAATCTAATATGTACTACATTATATTGTACTTTTTAATGATACTAGAAATGTACATAGACTAACCGGCCGAATATTCAATCGGCACCCAAATTTAAGCGTCGCTTAAATTGCAAGTGGTGTCAAAATTAAATGTGATCGCCGTAGGATTGGGAGCTTAAGAGTGATTTTAACATGTAACACGCTCTTAAATATTTAAGTGCAGTTTAAAAATTCGGCCGTAAATGGACCAATTTCGCCAACCAATAAGTTCCTGAAGAGTTTACTTTCGTAAGAAAATATTCATAGCATGGAAAGTGTGGTCTCAAAAAAAAAGTTTTAAAACCAATAAAATAGATTTGACGTTTATGAAGGTAAAAAGAATATGTTATGTTTAATATATGTATGTTTATATGTATATGTTTACGTCCAGGACGATGATAAAGCGTTGCGGGCGCGCGGAGGCGGGCTCGCCGCGCCGGCGCTGGGCGCGCGCCGCGCACGCGCACTCCAAGCGGAGACATTTCAGACTCACCAGGCGAGTACACAATACTTATGCATTCCACACTAGCTGTCGCCCGTGACTCCGTCTGCACGGTACTAAAGAAACATAGTATATACCTTATGTATTCGTTCATATTGTGTTCCACATTTATCATCATAATGAACACTTTAGTAACGTAGATATTTTTTAATAAAAAGTAATTTCAAAAACAAAATTATTTGTTACTACGGCTCCATTGGACTGACTTAGCACAAAAAACGGAGATTTTACTTCTGCGTAAAGCCGTTTTTTTCGTGACATCGATCGTGAATTTAAGCTGTTGCGTATACTAAATAAATAAATAAAAAAATCTATACCAAAGTGAGGCGTCTCGGAGGTATCCCCGATACCTAAAAGTTACGAAAGATTTTTGTTTGTAGACTTTCAATCCATCCATCAATCGTAATTTTTGAAAGTTCTGTGTTTTTGTTGTTGTAATATGGTAATTATTGTGCAGTGGTGAGCTGACGTGGTCGCGCAGCGGGGCGAAGGCGCCGGCGCACC
>QDHC01003745.1:624381-642855 GCA_013186455.1 Papilio dardanus tibullus
GCGCACGCGCACCGCCTCGACGAGCGCAGGCATCGACCACATGGTAACCACATTGATAGCGTTACTAAGAACAAAAAATAAATAATTTTGCAATTGTTTTAAATGTAATTTAAATTTGTCGTTCAGATGGCACGTCAGTGGAGGAACGCGAGGCGGAGACGTCGACGTTGTGTGAACTGCAGAATACAATATTCGATCTGGAGCATCAGCATCGCATCTACAGGCGGTCCCTCGCGCGGGAGACCAAGTACGGCAGCAAGTGAGTGTTAAACATTTTTACATTAAATATTGTCTTTTACACAAACTCATTTGTTTGTATACAAGTAATGATATTTCATATTTTTTTTAATTATTAGAAAGCTTACTTTCACATTACATATACAATCCGCCAAATTGCCATGCAGTTTGTTGGTGAAAACGTGGAGTTATAGTTTGTGTTTTGTGTCAGGCAAGCGCCGATAGGAGACGACAACTACCTGCACCTGGCGGGCGCGGCGGCGGCGAGCGCGGAGTGCGGCGCGCTCTTCTGGCGCACCTGGCGCTGCGACACCTCGCCCACGGTCGACCTCGACGGCAAGACGCTGCCGCTGCAGCAGGCCTCCATCGACATCGGCTCCAGCACCGAGTCCCTCAAGCTGGCGCGCCTCGCCGACGAGCGCTCCTCCGGCAAGTCCAACAAGTCGACGGGCAGCGGCTACCTCACCATGTCCTGTCTCAAGCACGAGCCCTCCGAGGACAGCGACGCGTCCGCAGACAGGCCGGCGCGCCCGCCCAAGCCGGCGCGTCTCTCGCCCGCCCGCGCACCCCCCGCCGCATCCGTCGCACCCGTCGCACCCGCCGCCGGCGAGTACGTCGACGTGCAGCGACACCCGCCGCGCCGCGGCCCCAAGCCGGAAACCAACCCCTCCCACCGCTGCAAGGAGTACGAGCTTATGGCCAATTTCATGAGCCACGCGCAGCCTTCGGACGAGGACGCCCCGCCCGCGGTACCCCCGCGAGCCAACACCGCCAGGAACCGGCCGCAGCCCAGACCCGACGTGGAGCTCAGGCGCTCCCGGGAACGCTCCGCCCTCGCGCCCCTCCCCGCCGGCTCCTGCCACAGTCTGTGCGGCGAGGAGGGCCGCGAGAGCCCCGCGGTGGAGCCCCGCCCGCTCAGCAAAATTGACACCGTGTCCAACGACGACAGCCTCCTCGCCGAACTCCAACGCGACACCTACTGTGTCCTGAAAGTGTGCGAGGACGAAGCGCCGGAGCGCGCGCCGCCCGAGTCAGAAACCGAGGGCTCGATAGATCGCAAGGAAAAAGAAGACTTTGGTATGTTTTCCAGAATAAGTATACAGAGGAAGTCGAATCCTATAAAGTCACAGCCCACCTCCGTAAAGACTCTGAAGACGTCCAGCTCGACGTCGAACGTGCACGACGCGGGCACGAACACGTCGCGCCCCTTCACGGAAAGATTGGCTCCATTCTTCATGAAGAAGAAACCGAAACCACCGGACGACTCTCCGGGCGGCAGGGGCGCGCGCAAGGAGGACAATCTCATAGGGAGGCTGACGCCGCGGTTCGGCCAGTCCCGGCTGTACGGGCGCGGACAGTCGCTCGAGCTCGCCCCGACGGAAAACCGCAGCAAGCGAATAGAGCGCTCCGCGACCACGGTCAATATGCAAACGAGGCCGATCAACTCCTCGATAGTGGCCAACTTCAAGTTCCTCAGCCTGCACAGGTACGGGCCGCAGGAGGACGTCCAGTGTCGCACCTTCGTCCGCAACGAGGAGGGCGAACATGTCGCGCCGAGCGCGGAAGGGGCGAGCGCGCAGCGAGACACGTCTCGGGAGGGCGAGATGGAGTACGTAGTGGGCGAGGAGGAGGTGAGCGGGTCGTGGCGGCGCGCGCACGGCCCGCTGCTCGCCGCCACCAACGACATCAGACTGTAGCGAGACCAGCCGCCGGTGATGGTGCGATTGTAAATGACGTAGACTAGCGTTGTATTTATTTCTATATTTTTGGAACTCCTTTTGGTCGACCTGAAGCATGTGCCTCCCTAGCTGGTAGCGGCGCTGAATGCAGAGCGGCGGCGGGTGAATGGACTCATTCCTCTAGCGCAATAATCTTATGAAGCTATATCCTATACTAAAGAGTTAGATATATTTTTGTGATCGTTATCACTGTCCAATGTTGAATCTATCAATATGAAGTAGAAAGCGTTAGCGTATTGTAAATTTTATTTTGTGTATGTTATTGTAAGAAAGAATGCCATGGTGTAAATAGTTTTTGACTGGTCGATAGGCAAATCTATTCGCAACGAGTTCGATAAATTGTTTTTTTTTTTCCTTATTTTATTGATATTTATAGCCAACAAAATTGAACTTGAAGTTGTACGATATCTGTAAGATAATATTTCTGACACGACTTTCTTGTTATTGTAGCGAATGCACACAAACTAACAATTTTAAATGTTAAATCTCTCATTGATCGCAATATTTGCATTGTTTAAAGATACAACATATATTTCAGATTCCAAATTATATTGTTACAATCAGCATGTTCATTAATTAAATGTACTTAAAATTGATATTATTAAAGTAATTATTTAATTTGTTTTTGCAAATGTAAGGAATTATTGTGAATGTTTGCGACGGCCTCCGCCGACACCATTACTTAAGCTGTGATTCTCTTTATAAACTCAAATCATATTTTACGTAGTTTAATTATTAATGTAGTATATAAAGAAACAGTCAATTGTGGTAATGTGCGCGGCGCGGCCCCTGCCGCCGCCCGCACTCTTTATTGAATATTACAATTTTATAAACATTGAATTACGGTACTTTGAATTTAATTCTTAAAACAAAACTTTAAATTATATTCTAAATACATTGTTGTCCTATTTCTACTGAGAATTAATTTATAAGAGATATTCTTTAAGATAATAATGTACAAATTAATATTTCTTTAAAATATAATGATATGTTATTTATTTCACTTTCATTTTTTCAATAAATTGACAGAATAAATACTACCTTATTATTTGGAAACATGAGTTTGAGGATTGAAACTGACGCCTGGTTACTAAGTGACATTTACTATTGTTTCACTGGCCGCGTCTTCATCTTACTGGAACTAAAAAAAGTCATAGTAAGTAGGCTATGTGTTAATGATGTGTGGGTAACTATATTTGTTTCTAAGAAAATAGTTAATCGAATAAGGAAAATCTTGTACATCTTTACAAACCATAATATCCCACAAAAAGTAAACAGTATAAATAAAGAGACGCCTCATGGTAAGTTCCCAGGGGAATTCCCGGATTTTTTTTTAAATGGGCAATACTCCGGCATTTCCATGTATTTTTATAATAACATTATTTTCGAACGACAACTTGTTTTGTTTTATAGTACTCAGAATTAGCCTTTACTACACATCTAAATAGTATCGATAAGAAATCGTGACGTAAATAAACAAAGCTTGCAAAATGTTACGCCGTAACGGTCCTTAATCAATTATCTAACGTACTTCCCCATATTAATAGAAGACAAGCAAACAAATTCACAGCAAAGTTTAATTCGGAGACAATTGGGAATAAAAAGACAACTACTTATGTGGTTAAAACTCTTTAATTTCGTTAACATCTCAAGGTAACTTTAAAGGGGATGACTTTATACTTTTAAACAAAGATATATTATACTATAGATGGAACATTCGAAGCCTAAAAGGGAGGCATTTTCGTTGACCTCCGGAGGTATCTCGTAGGGAAATTTCCCCTAGTGTTGTCCTTTACATTATATTTGCCGACATAAAAAGTCGACCAAATGTAAACTCTTTTCTTAAATGTTTATTTTATTTCATAATATTTGCTAAAGTTTAATATTATAATTAATCGAGACATTTTTAAAACACTAATAAAAAAATAACAACCACAAAACAAACATAGTCTTTGTTATTTTTTTTTGGATTTATATTGTTTTAAATAAAATAATACTAATAATGAAAAACGATAATTAACATTTTAATGAATCTTTTAGCTTATTCTACTGTTTAATTTAAAAATAAAAAAACACATTTTCCCAAACATGAGAAAATTTTAATGATATTGGCAAACATTTGATTTCTTACGCGGCATGCATATTGCTTCAAATTACAATGGAGCGCTCCCTCTATGTACGAGTATAATATCTCGTTGCTTTTAAAGTTAACTTTGGTCACGACATGAATATTTTTATATATTTCGCAGGCAAATTGTATAAGTCAGGCCGATTCCATAATGCCTAGGCAAATTGTAGTTGAATCATAAGTACTTAAATGAAGAGTGAATTTCACACGATCTTACGTGTTTATGTTGTTGACCACAAAAAACCTATTCTACTTACTATTATTCATACCTATTCTCAAACCATTCGTTAAGTAGTTACTCGTAAGCTTAAGTAGTTATTTTAAATTAAAATAAGTGTATCTAATCTGTACTCTTGGCATAGTTTACTGTGTGGTACATATTTCTATAGTGCCCCACAATTAGGAAGGTTCGACAAAATTGTTGTTTAATCAAGCGCTTAAAATAACAATTTTGTTGCTAGCTTTTGGATGTCTTTTTTATATCTACTTATCAAAGCTAGAGAGAAGAATAAAGTTTGTCAATTAAACTAACCGCGTATCCAGACTTTTGGTTCGGGAGGTGGACAAATGTTGAACCATGTCAACTGTGTCCTTAGTTTAGTCACAGACACTAAATAAGTTAGAAGGCGGTACTCGTAATGTCGGCGTCGCTAACATAATCAGATCAAGATCAGCTATCTATATTTTTATTTTACCTTCTTATTGAAAGAACACGCAGGCGAATAAATAAACAGACCTCTAAAAGTGTATTTATTTTTCAGTCTGATTTAGGGGACAAATCTCAATTATATCTCTTCTGTATACGTGTTTGAATGGAACGCATTACAACAAAGTATAATTTTTGTTACGAAATATTGCATTATGTTTTTAAATTGTTAGTTCAGATTAAGTAGCTTGTTTTGTTATTTGGATTGAAAGTTATAATTGTTTGTATTGATCTCCGTCTTCTGGGAATGGATACGTTTCCCAAACGTTGATAAATTATAAGCAATAGCTCTTTGACCTTTGATACTCGGTCGGTAATATCAAACCGCTGTCTTACTATCATACTCTGGTTATTACCATAACATCTGCTATCTGCTAATTACATGCTAGTAAAATGTATTGTGAAACATATATGTAAATACTCAGGGCCCACGATAGGGTTTTTCACGATGGCGGTGGTGTGTCCGCCTAGGTCGCCAGACAGAAAGGGGCGCCATAAGTCTTAGAATTAGTATAACAGGATCACCTGTGTTCACTCCCCCGTAAATGCTAATAGTAGGCATCAACTCGAAATCCGCAGTAGGGTAGACATAGAACTAGAAGTATTCATAATTTATATGAAAAGGTTGAGAGCCAGTGACTGAAGCGTATCTAAAAGCGTTGTCGGGAAGTCCACGATGCGACCACACAGAGGTAAAATTTACACATACATAAAGCGGCCGCGGCCGGATTCATGACGAGTTTCGCGGCGGGCACCGGCTGGGGCACACGTCGACCGGCACCCATCGCCTCACAATATTATTTACCTTCGGCCTGCGGGCTTCGAATGCGGAACGTGCCGCTGTCGAGCGGCAATTGATGCAATCATCTCGTTGAGCGTAAACAAACGAGTGAGTATGAATTCTTTTATGTAACATCGGCCTCCTGCGCCGGCCGGTCACCGGTCAATTACAATTTTCTTTTTTCTTATCTTCTTAATGAAAGCAAGTGACTAATCAATCAATGCTTGCTCGCATACGATCTTTACTTTTGCTATATTTGCAATTTGAATGAAAAACTTAAACCTAATAAGTACGTAAGTAGTTTAATTTTAACGGAATGGTTGAAATTCAAGTTGTAACTTTTCACTTTATTTTCTACTGGTTGGTAACAAACAACCGTTAAGTAGTAAAGATATTCCTTATTTTAAAATGTTCTGTATAGAAACAGGTCCACGATTATGACTTATTTAAACAAAATAGAGAACGACAAATGTTTTTGTATATGTTTTCAGCGGCGAAAACCCGCTGTAAGATATATTGATGATTGTCCTTTGATGATGAGATCTATGTATAGTTTCACGATGATCTTGTCGGTATGAATGAACACAATCTTTGTGCGATGTTATTTAAATGTTCGAATATAGAAGAAAGCGACTGCTATTCTATCAATTCTGGAGTACAAGACGTGTTCGGTAATCATATCACGTAGGTTTAAGTCAGCACCAGCAAAAAGTAGCTTCGATCAACCTATGTAGTTAGTACCTTGTTTTTCTTTGTAGATAAGTGTCCAGTAATATTGCAAGTGAGGTTATCAGTAAATGTGATCTCAGGGAAATACCGCATCCGTCAAGTTAACATGTTTGTTCATTTATTTTGCCTACATATAATTTCGGATTACTTGGACGTAGTTATAAGTTGCCCTCTTAGATATCAAAGTTTATGTTCAAATAGTTATGCTCTGATTTTACTCGGCGATATCATCATTTTTGCTTCATCAAATAAATAAATACCAAAACTTTCGCAGTCTTACTTTCTAAAGTCACGGTGACCTTGGAATTTTATTTGCTAGTTTCAAACAAAGATATATTATACATAGAGGGAGCGCTCCATAGTAATATGACGTTAAAATGCGTGCCGCGAAAGAAATTATAAAAAATTCAAATGTTTGCCAGTATTTTGAAAATTTTCCCAATTTTGGGAAAACGTGTTTTTTTTTAATTTTTAAAATAAACAGTAAAATAAAAGAAAACATGCATTTGAATTTTTATTATCGTTTTTCATTATTGTTATTTTATTTAAAACAATTGAAATCCAGACAATTTTTAACAAAGACTATTTTTGTTTTGTGGTTGTTATACACTTTTAATCAGTGTTTTAAAATTTTCTCGATTAATTATAATATCAAACTTCTGAATACTGTGAAATAAAATTAAAATATTAGAAAAGAGGTTACATTCGGTCGACTTTTTATGTCGGCAAATGGTCGGCAATTTACATTAGTAAAGGGGAACTCTGGGGAAATCTCTCCATGGGAGACCTCCGGAGGTCAACGAAAATGCCTCACTTTTAAGCTTCAAATGTTTAAAAATAATTCACATCAGATTACTTATTATGATTAAGATATGTCCGGGAAATACTTATTATGTTTTGTTTAATTAAATTAAATATGTCGCTGTACTTTACAGTCGAAAAATGTATGTTATTGCATGTAGCATGTTATGACTTCTGCGCCTGCGCCGGTCATTATTGTCAACTAAACGTAACTTTACGTCCTAGGTAGGTTAACAGGGATAGCTCGGTACATTTTAATGCAATTTGTAATGTCCTCGTTGCAAATTAATTGTGTGTTTTATTTATTCTATGAACGCAGTCATTCAGTAATTACATTTTAATATTCTATATAGTTTAAGACACTAAACACTTTTGTTTTTGAGTTTGTATTGCTGTATTGCGCGTTCTTAAGAATAATTGCGCGTAGCAACCTTGAATCCATTGAACATTATGCACTCGGTCGTGTATTAAACTTAAATCAATTGAGATTTCCTGCGGCGTATTCCAGAATTATTCCATAACTTTCGTCCCAACAATCGAAAATAAATAAGTACTACTTTTGTGCAATGAAAGTATGCAATCGTTGTGGTTTGTAACATTAAATGAGCTTAATGAATATTGAAATACTTACGTACTTATAACTATACGTCGTAAATAAATATTATAAACAGAGAAACTTTGTATTTTTGTATGTATTGAAATAAGTCAAGAACTACTGGGCCGATTTCAAAAATTCTTTCACTCATATAAAGCTACATTATCCCCGAGTCACATACGCTATATTTTTATTTTCCCGTGGACGAAGTCGCGAGCAACTGCTAGTATCAAGTAAAGTGGTTTTTATGATTTTCCATTTCATATCTAAGTATTTTTTGCATCGAAGGTGATGGGAAAGTCTTGTTTAAGACAATTTTCAGATATACTCAGATTTTATAAAAAAAAATGTATTTATATATGACTAGAAATATTATAAGAACGTTCGTCTTCTCTTTCACATTCATGCAAAAGGTGTTTGCCAAAATGATGAGCGTAATCTGTTCCATCCTCTCCAGGTCACAGGTGGAAGTTGTAGATAAGTTGGTGACAGGTTATCAATAAAAATAAATATACTTGTAGTAAGAATGTATGTACCTAGAATCTCGTAATGTGTGCGTTAATATATTTTACATATCAAGAAGGTTGCAAACGTATAAGCAGGTCACAAGATTATTATATCTACCTACGAGTAGTTATCTTATATATTTTCAACATATTTTTTTTTCATAATTTAAATGTAACATGAAAAAGGTAACGTCTACAGGACACTAGGGCGTTCCCTAGTGTCCTGTAGACGTTACCTTTTAAAGTCGTTTCTTTGGTCATTAACATAACTTGGACCTTACTTAGTTGTTTGAATAATAACTTAAGTAATTGATAATATTATATTATTTTGCAGCACAATGACGCCACGCGGGTTGCATGTGTTGCTATGCCTGTCCGTACTGGTGACGGCTGCATTTCCTTACGCGCTGCCGACTGAAGAAACTCTGGTGGTCACGACGGGTTCCGGCGATGACGTAAGCTCTTTTTATAACTTTTGGATATCGATTAACGCCTAAAGTAACTCTCACGATAAGTGTGTAGGACATGTGCGCAAAATCGAAGTATTTCACTATAATCATTTTTTTTAATATTAGTTTCAAATGCTTAACTTGTTAAAACAAAACTAATTAAGCATGTTTTTTTTTTGCGCGGCGCTATGCCGCCCTCTCGTTCCCCCTAACATATTTGAGGTCAGGGATCTGGGGTGCTACTTTCTCTTTATTTCTTTATTTATAAAATACCAAAAATACAATC
This sequence comes from Papilio dardanus tibullus, assembly GCA_013186455.1. Lineage (NCBI taxonomy): Eukaryota > Metazoa > Arthropoda > Insecta > Lepidoptera > Papilionidae > Papilio > Papilio dardanus. The sequence goes on from QDHC01003745.1 coordinate 633,339, forward strand.
AATTTTAAGTTACAATTCCAACATTTACATCTCTATTTGTACAATTTAAATAATATTATTAAGCATGTTACCCAAGTGAACAAGTTGTTATAGATTTGTATCGTGTATTTTTACCAAACAGCCATCGTCAGATGTGACGCCGAGCTCGGGGTCGGAGGCGACGTCGGAGGAGCCGAACGCGCCGATCGCGCTCACGGAGATGGCAGTGCGGTCGGAGATAAGCCTGCGCTACGCCAGCACCGCGGTGGTGGCCTACGTGCACAACCCCGCCCGCAACGCCCAGGAGTACACCTTCAGGGTGCTGCTGCCGGAGACAGCCTTCATCAGCGGATTCGTCATGTACGTCTCAAATTGTACTCTGTACAATTGGTTTATAAGACATTCATAATGATCAGATCATAACAAACGATCAGATCTGAATTAATAGTCCGATCCTGTTATCATTAATAGTACAACAAGAAAAAAATAATAACATAATAATCTAGTTTTGAAAATGAATATAAACGTCAAAGCTACGTTTGAGACCTACATTTAATAAATGCTATAGACGTATATCACGTGTATTTTAAATATTTTCAGGACTTTAGAGGGGAAACCTTACAAAGCTTACGTAAAAGGGAAAGAAGAGGCCAAAAACATCTATAGCCAGGCAGTGGCACAGGGCATCGGCGCTGCGCACGTCGCTGCCAAGTAAGTACCAACTTATATTTGTTTAATATGCAATATGCAAAAAATGTTTTTCAAGTGTGAAAAAAGTGTCCGCAAAAGCCACCAACTAGTTTCGTGCCACTATCCTTTATCGCGATAAATTATTAGATCGTCTGAAGATCGGTATAGATGCGGCCACGCCTCGCACTTTTGTTGACAGTAACAGTTTCGTTGTCAACTCTTAGAGCTCGCGACTCGAACGTGTTCACGGTGTCCGTGAACGTGGAGGCGAGGTCCCGCGCGGTGTTCAACTTGACGTACGAGGAGCTGCTGTCGCGACGCAACGGCGTCTACAACCACGCGGTGAACCTGCACCCCGGCGCCCTCGTGCCGCGCCTCACCGTCACCGTGCACATCCGCGAGTCGCAGGGCATCGCCGTGCTGCGCGTGCCAGAGATACGCACCGGCAACGAAGTCGACGCCACCAATGAAGACGCACGTATGTTTACTTTGAACACATCGTCATAGCTTTGGGCCTTGGCCTAGTTCAGAAAATTTCACCATACTTATATAATACTTACTGTTGGCGTGTGTTATAAATTGAAAAGAAAATAATTCGAATTTACTTAGCATAATGTATGGAGGTAATATTCAAGCATAACAATCACAAGGATGTAAAGTACCGTTAAAAGCCCGTTGTAATAATTAAGTACCTAGTAATCTTTTTTACGTCGATTTATAGTGATCTTAAGTGTTTCCAATGTAACATTGGGGAAAAAACCAGACAAACATTGTGTTTAAAAAACGTCCACTAACACTCGACCTGCGTCTCTGCTATTAACCAGTTTGACAAGTTAATGGTTGGCGCGTCGTGCGGGCCGCAACTTCCACCGGGTCATGCTGGGGTCATTGAATCCACATTACTCTATTTAACCTTATTTTTACAAATCTAGAAGTCCTGTATTTAAAATTATCTTAGGGTTGTCATGAAACAACTTTTACAGGCTAACCTAAGGTGTAAGCTTTTTTGATTCATTATTTGGAGTGGTTAAATACAATGTTTTAACATTAAGTACATATTTTGTATACCTATTTACTTATAGAGTAATAGTAGTAATAGTACCTGTTATAATGCTATGGGCTACCAACTGTCTAAATATTAATATTTTATTATTTTGCAGAGAACAAAAACGCCGTGATTAAGCGAAGTAATAAAAATCGTGAGGCGACCATCACGTTCACACCGGACTTAGATGAACAAAAAGAGTTGATACAAATATACAAGGTAATAATTTGTCTTTCTGAAAACGTTTTGGGGTCAGATTATCTTCGCGAAAAATAAATATTTTAAACACTAGGATTAGTTACGTAGTTTATACAGACATTATCGATTGAATTCATCGAAGTCTAAGCTTTATTTTGTACTGATAGTACTTATAAATGTATGCAAATAAATGTGAATATTTGTTGCAGGACAAAAGTGTGAGTCGCCATGGAGACAGGTACGGGTTCAACCGGCACGAGGAGGCGCCGCAGGAGGGCACGCTCGGCCAGTTCGTCGTCCAGTACGACGTCGACCGCTCCAACACCAACCAAATATTGGTCAATATTCTTCTCGTTTTAACCAGTGGTTTCCAATATAATATGTAGAAATGCAACATCTGTCTGAATATTTAATGGCAGCAATGTAATAAAAAGCCTATTGCAGGTGAACAATGGTTACTTCGTGCACTTCTTCGCGCCGAGCGAGCTGCCGCCGCTGAGCAAGCACGTGGTCTTCGTACTCGACATCTCCGGCTCCATGAGTGGCCGCAAGATCGAGCAGCTCATCGAGGCCATGCAGACCATCCTCGGCGAGCTCAACAAGGGTGACGTCATCAATATCGTCCAGTTCGAGTCCTCGGTTCATGTAAGCATTGCCTCGTCTCGTAGCAGCCGTGACGGTGTCGTTCTAGCCTCTCTCAGCTTTGTCTGTAATGAATATTATTTTTAGATTCTAGATATAGCGTCGGCGTACGAGCGTCCAGCCCAGGAGCACAACTCCTTCTACTACCGGCCCGCGTCCTACGACATCCCGCCGCTGCTGCCGCCCGTACCCGCCACACCCGACAACATCGCCAAGGCCAAGCTGCTCGTATCCAGGCTGCGCGCCGGCGGCGGTGACTGCTTCTCCCTGCTAATATCTGAAATATGCACTAGAAATAATGACGCCTTTTCCTAATTTTTACATATGTTTTTGATCGATTTTAGGAACAAATATCGGCACCGCTCTCGACACGGCGATCGCCCTCACACAGAGATACGGCGCCGCCACTCGCAGCGCGTCCCCCGTACCCGCTCCTGTCGCACAGCACTCTGAAGCCAGTGATACCACATCTGATGCACCGGTTACACAATCCGAGAAGAAGCAAGATGTAGCTGCGGCCGGAAGCAACGACAGTCAAATTAAAAACGGTAACTTTTATGTTAAAGTTATTCACTTCCGTTGGTGGTTGCGCCCGAACTTCGTAACTAAAAAGTGCGAAAATTTCTTTCAGATGAAAAGGAACCGATAATCATCTTCCTAACGGACGGCGAGCCCACGGAGGGCGAGGGCAATCCTTCCAAGATCATGAGCGCCGTGGCCGAGAAGAACTACGGAGACCACAAGGCGTCCATTTACTCCCTGGCCTTTGGTAAACTGATAATTCTACTAGTATCGTCATTTTGACTTATGACCAGTTTAAGACGGTAAAGTGGAATGTCAGTGGGGTTTAATTAAATATGAGTTGTGTTGCGGCAGGCGAGGACGCCGACAAGTCGTTCCTGCGCAAGCTGTCGCTGAAGAACGCGGGCTTCAGCCGGCACATCTACGAGGCGGCGGACGCGGCGCTGCAGCTGCGCGACTTCTACCGCCAGATCTCCTCGCCGCTCGTCGCCGACGTCAAGTTCGTCTACCCGCCGGACCAGGTAACCTTCTTTCGCCTTTACATTACGTTTTTAGTTAGTTATTCGAGTATAAAACAGAAATGATTTAATTTATTGAATTACTCGATTTTAAGTTATGTTAAGTTATGTGATACGGCTGCGGAACAGTGCTGCCAAGTAATGTAAACCTGTTTTCTTTACTGGTAATGTCTATCTTCTTACAGAATGTGAATGCTATCCCGTCATCTGATAAATGTGATAAATAGTTATACAACCGTAAATTAGATTTTCATACTGTAAGTTAAGGTTTTGTGAGTGAAGTGGTTAAGACGAGGTGTTGGTCGGCAGGTGAAGGACGGTTCGTTAACGAAGCACAAGTTCCGACGATTCTACGCGGGCTCCGAGGCGGTGGTGGCGGGGCGCGTGCGCGCGGGCGCCGCCGAGCTGGTCCCGCACGTCTACGGCATCTGCGGCGTCGGACTCGACGACGTCTCCAGGGTGACTCTCTTTTTTTTGTCAATATCCACAAAAAGATATGCTTTTCTTACTAATAATTTAAAATTGTCGGCGTGAGTTTTTGACGGGACTGATTATGTTGTAGAAACGTTACGAGGTATCTACTACGGTGTCGGTGGAGGACAAGCCGGACTCGTACCTGCCGCTGGAGCGGTTGTGGGCCTACCTCACCATCCAGCAGCTGCTCGACGACCGCCAGGTCACAGACCTCGGGGACGACGATGAGAACAGCCCCGCTAAGAAGGCCCTCGAGCTCGCACTCAAGGTACTTATTGTTTAAATTGTTTTGGACAATAGCAATACAAATCTATAACTATAATAATAATACACCATTTCTATAATAGACAAGGGTAGCGCAGTGCGCTTAACTTGCGGTATCATAAACGTGTGATTTTGAAATATGCTCACTTCCATCCCTTTACGGTTCCGTTTGTTTCTTAGTCAGTTGGGTACGAAACTAGTATATGCAAATATATTATATGGCCACCGAGCCAGGTATCGTTGTCTGTATTACATCACTTTACAAAACTTGTCCAGTAGTCCGATAGTAATATGTGGGTACTATTGCAGTACGAGTTCGTAACCAGCTTGACCTCGCTGGTGGTGGTCAAACCGAACGCAACCAGCGCTGTGGATGCTGAATCTGCGGATAAAGGTAAGAAAACAATATGTACGTTTGAATAAAATCTAAGCGAATAACACTATTTGCAAATTGAAAAAATTACCAAAAAAAATCAAATAAGTACCGTTTTTTATTATTTCAGTTCCTACGCCAATTTACCCTACAGGTGAGAAAAAAACATTTTTTTTGCCCACTGCTGGCCATAGACCTTCTCTAATGCCTTGCACATAATGCGATCTGCCTTCCGCATCCAAAGACGTTTTAATATGATGATATGAAGATATGGTATTAATAATTGTAATTGCATATATCGCATTACTAGCCGTAGCCCGCGACACCGTCCGGTCTAAATTAAAAAATATATATGCTATAATCGTTCTTCCAGATGATTTCTACATCTGTGCAATATTTCGTCGAGATCCGTTCAGCTTCATTCTAGAGATATCATCAAACAAACATCCATCCATAATATTATTAACATTTGCATTTATAATAGTGCTAGCTGTTGTGCGCGACTTCGTCCTCGTGGAATTAAATAATAGCCTATGTTACTCGGGGATAATGTAGCTTTCTAATGGTGAAAGAATTTTTGAAATCGGCCCAGTAGTTCTTGAGTTATTTCCATACATACAAAAATCTCTCTCTTTATAATATTGGTATAGATATAGATAGTGTGATAAAACCTACCAATTAATGAAAGCGAGAAGTAAAAGGCGATCTATAATATTTAAATCATAGTATGTCGTTATATTTGGCAGCGTTATCCTACGATTCGTTGGCGTTCCCCGCCCCGTCTTCCTTCTCCGCACATCGCCCGCTTTTCGGTAAGTTTCTCAACTATATTGATTGGTATTTACTATATATATTTCATATTTCTCTGCTGAAACGCTTTTATTGTAAAGGTAGTCTTCTATACTTAGTAGCTTACTTTTTATTTTCAGCTGATTTAAGTGTGGGTGGTTACGCTGCTAGTAAGTCGATTATTATATTTTACCTATAGTGTAAAAACTAAATCAAAGTGCAATCATTGTCCCTTGTTTGGTTTTTGAACTCAACATCTACATTCTACATCAAATTGCTTTTAGATTATAATTACTAAATGGTCGCGATGCTTCTTTATTTTATGGTATTTATTTTATTATTGTTACATATTATATAAATACTTTATTTCGACAATTATTATACATAAGTATATGTACTCATGTTATTGCAAAGTTACGAGTACATCTACAGAATTCGTCATTGGTCTGCTTAACTAATCCTCTATCATTGGATCGGCATTTTAACATTTTTCCCCACCTAAAAAAATTAAAATCCCGGGATGGTTGCATGAAACGACGAGTCTGTTTAATTTTATAAATACGTGATTAATAATTATTAAGCGATACTAAGACTTAATAAGTCGACAAAGAATATCGCTAGAATTGAGTGAAGCACTGCAATGGCAGTGCGCAGTTTAATTTCTTATTTCATGAGATGGTTCTCCTGCGTAATAATTGGTATTAGAAGTCATTTAGTTAGTATTACGTGAGGTGTATGATGTAATTGCTGGTAATAATATTTATATTGTAGACGCATATCCGATCGCGTTGAGCGGCATGGGCGCGCAGACGCTCAGCATGCATAGTTTCGATGACAGTGATGTGTTAGCAATTGACGATTACGGTGAGCTGGGTATATTTAATTACTTTTTTTATATATTTGCAATTTAATTATTTTAAAATGATATTATTGGCTACAGCATGTTTAAATATATTATTTTTTGAGAAAATATTCCGCGATATGTAGGATAGGGACACGAGCTACGACCATGGAGAGAAAGGAAACAACGGGTAATTTATATTTTATTTTTATTATAATAACTTAATCAAAGATATTATTATACTATAGATGAAACATTCGAAGCTTAAAAGTGAGGCATTTTCTTTGATCCCCGGAGGTCTCCCGTAGGAAAATTTCCCCTGGTGTTGTCCTTTACATTACTCCATTACATAGTCCATACTCATTTGCTGACATAAAAAGTCGACCTAATGGAAACTCTTTTCTCATATTTTAATTTTATTTCATAGTATTCATTAAATGAAAGGCAAGGGTAGCGCAGGAAAATTTCCATGATACTGGCAAACATTTTTTTAATAATTTCTACGTGGCACGCATATCTCTATGCGTTGTTAACATTACATACAATAACACCGGGACTGCAAGGGGATCCGATCCGAGGCATGCGTCAATCTTTGCTCGATTCAGCATCATCACGATTAAATCATTAAATAGGTTTAAAAAAAAACAAAAATCTAATGTAAAAATGCCTTAAATCAGATATATTACTTTAGGATGTTTTACAGATAGAATCTCGGCGCCAGTAGATAGATCTTATATGAGTGGAGATATGTGTAAGTTTTTATTTAATTATGTTATTTTTTACAAAACTGTAAGATGTTTCAAAATTGACACTTATTCAGACAGACTTTTTGATCAGGAAAAAGGGTATTGTTTTTTTACTCTATATTCACATTTAAAGCTTTCCTTTTCACATGCACTTTTCGTTTTAACTTTAGTTACTTTGTAACTATGTATACAGTCAACCTAGATAAGCGAGAAAACTCTATAAGCGAGAGACAATCTCTGGTCGCGAGTTACTTCCATAAGCGAGAAACTCGGATTAGAGAGAAGCCTCAATAAGCAAGTTAAATATCGCGGTCCCTTTGACTTTTGTTTTACGTCAAACGAAAGTTTAAAATATAGGACTAAAATAAAGGAGAAAACTTAAAGAGTACAATTTATTTTTCTATACATCTTTACGTTTGTACCCTAGCTAATAGCAATTTATATTTATACATCTCGACAGTAAATATATTTTTACAGATCGCAGCGATTTTACTCCGTTAAGACGCAAAATAACTAAAGCAGGTAAGATAAATATTTGATTCATCTCTAACCCGCGAAAGGAATTTTAAAGTACTAGTTAATTACATTTATTAATCAATGCAATTAATACTCACTTTCTACTAATATTTCCTTGTTATGGTTAGTATGCTTATACTATTGTTTATTACACAGGAGGTCGTCGTTTCTGGTGGAAGGCGAGACATCGTGGGGGGAGTAAGGCGCACTAACATTCTTTCAGCAACGCTCGGAATCGCTTTTCTAATAATTACAAAACACTTTAGCGTATATTTTTCATTGTAACGTACAAATCGTAGGTGATCTACGACAAAAATGTGGTAGAGAAATTAGCACCGTATTAAAACTCACTTACTTACATATTAATTACATTTTCAATATGAAATGCTGTCGCCAATGATATTTTTTATTTATATAACATGAAGTACCTACTTAATTAAGTATAATCACACTCGAACACTAGTTTTGACGATGTTGATGTATCGCAGATGTGGTCACGACACCAGCACCGGCCCCATCCACCACTTTGAGTCCGTTGAATTCGTACCACTTGGACGAGTACGCCTGGCTCGCACCCCTGCTGGACACCTCCACAGATACCATCACTGTGCATGTGAACGGAACGCAAATCGACTTAAAGCTTACAAAAGACTCCAACGTGAGTGCTAATTCCATTTCCTTTGTTGTCTCTGAAACTGTAACTCGAACTTTCACAAAGGTGTTTTAATATTTTTCCATTTGTGGCAGGCACCTAAAGAGTCGTCGACGGACAAGTCGTGTCCGCGGGCGACGGATGCGTCCCCGGGACGGTGCGTGTACCTGACGCGGTGCGCGGCGGCGCGCGACTTCACCCTGCAACTCTACGTCGACACCTACTGCGTCGTCGGTGACGGGTAAAACAAATACAAATACAAAAAAAATACAAATAAAACGAAATATTAGCATCAATTAAACTGTTGCCAATCTTATAATTTGCAGGTATGCTGGAGTTTGCTGTCCGACGAACGAAGTGTACTTAGGTTAGGCGGGACGTCTTCAATTTTAGCATTAAGAAAGCGAAATAATCCTTGTGTCATATTATTGTTATAAGGCAATAGTCCTATGCTTATGCTTAAGGGGTAGGGTTTGAACATTATCACGACCGATTTTAAAAAGGTCAAAACTTTAATGGAACCCCCGGGGACTTAAATGTTCAATCCCTGTCCCCATCCTAGAATTTGGTTCAACAACAAGCGTTCCTACCTACAAAATGTCATTTTGAACACCCACATAAAATAAAATTGAAACCTAACTATAAAATATTTAATTTTATACGGTGATAATGATAAAAAACATTTTAAAAAAATGTCAAAAAGCCTATTTAACATTATTTCAAGGAAATATTAAATGATTTTTTAAGTTTTTAAATATGTTTTATTTACCTTTACTTAACGTTTAAAAATAAAAAAGAGAATGAATACTATACTTATTACTTGACGACAACTCGCAACTATATTTGCCACTTTGCTACCTCACCAAAATACTTTAAACACCTACTGACTAGTACTAGAGGGGGATCCTGGAAGCGGCAGACCTCACTTATATTCACAAGCTTAATTGATATACAATTAGATAGTACTCGTATGTACTATAAGTGCATGGGCATTAGTTATCTTGTCCAGTTGGGCAGTTTCGCGCAATCACGCGCTAAAGTTGCAATTAAGATTACTGAAGCTTACATTCACAAAGATGATTTTTACATATGATGCCCAAGGGCTATATCCCCTACAAGCAAGCATCTACTTTGAATGGGGCAAGCATCCTCCTAGACACCATATTATTTCGTTTGCACTATCCAAAGTGTCTGATTGCTTACAGGGAGTATTGTCATAGTCCTTCGAGCTTCATATGTGAAATTCAGCTTTTTGAATGTAAGTTAAC
>QDHC01003755.1:0-17086 GCA_013186455.1 Papilio dardanus tibullus
AATGGCCAGAACCACTCCACCTTGGGAAACTATCCGCTGCGACTTCTCCCGGACTCGGAGAATGGCATCCACGGTTGATCGGGCTTGACGGAAGCCAAATTGGCTGTCAGAAAGGTTAGGCCCTTCTCTATGTAGGTGCTTATTGAGGCGGTCGGAAATTATTTTTTCAAACAATTTCCCCGCCTCGTCTAGCAGGCACAGTGGCCGAAACGCCGACGGGGAGTCAGCATCTGTGATCCTGCCACCTTTTTTAATAAGCACCAAGTTCGCCTCCTTCCAGCCAGAGGGAAAGACACCACGGCTTAAGCAGCTATTCAGCAGTCGCCTTAATCTCTCCTCCAATCCAGTAGTAAGAACTGTAGCCCAGGCTTGACAAGGAATTCCGTCTGGACCTGGTGCAGTCTTACGACCTCTTAAGCGCCTAATCGCACGCTCCATTTCTGCATCGGTAATTCCTATGTCGTCGGACCACCTCAAGTCTCCCTGCGGTAGGCTGGGTTGAGCTTGAGCACGGCTATCCTGGAGCAACGGAAAGAGCGAGTTGATGACCTCTCGGACGTAATTAGGGTCCAGCGTTTCCGTCAGGGCAGGAACCCACGGCCGCAGCTTTCCCAAAACGATCTTATACGGGCGGCCCCATGGGTTTCTGTCTAGGTCCTCGACAAGTTCTCGCCAGGATTGTGACTTCGCGTTTTGTATTGCTTGTTGCAACGCCTTCGTTGCACCCCTGTAGGTCGCATATGCTCTGTCCGTTTCATCAGATGTGGTTCGCCTTCTCCTCCGTGCTCTTGTGTACTGGCGTCGGGCTTGCAGGCACGCTCCTCGTAATCGAGCAATGTCTTCCGACCACCAGTACGTAGCCCTACGCTTAGAGTTTTTCGTCCGTGGCATTGCGACATCGCAAATAGATGCAACAGACTCGCATAAACTAGCCGCTTCTTCATCGGGGTCATGGAGTGATCCTTCGACTGGTGTCTCTGACCATGCCGTAACGATGGCTGCGGCCTTCATCATATCACTGTCGAGCCGCTTTAAGGACCAACGGCGCAGTCTCCCATCGTGACGGAGACGACCAGAAACATTTGGAGGGCAGAGAACTACGTCCAAAATAATGTGGCGGTGGTCGGATAGCGTGACCATTTCTTCTGCAACTCTCCATCCTGACACCATGCGCACGGCGGAAGGAGTCGCCCAGGATAAATCTACGATCGACTCACCTTGCCACCGCACGCAGGTACTTACAGAGCCCCTATTCAAAAGACGAAGGTCCATAGCCGCCGCCCATCCTAGTACAGTCTCTCCTCTCGTATTGTCCCGGATGGATCCCCATGACCTAGAGTGAGCATTAAAGTCACCTAGCACAAGACAAGGACGAGGGTGGCATCTGCGGATGCAGTCACCTACCTTGTCCAAGTACTCCTCGTAAGCTGCAATTGTGCAGTTAGGGGAGACATAGCAGCCCACAATAGCGAGAGGTCCCCACTCTACAGCCACGAAACCATGTCCTCTAGTAATAAGTGAGCAGGAAGGTTCGCCAACTCCTCCACCCCAGAATATCGCAACGAGGCCATCGTTATCACCGAACCAACGAGGGTGGTCTGGTGTCTGATATGGCTCGGCCACTACAGCCAGTGCGATCGACCACTCCGCGAGGGTTTGCAGTAGCAGGTCCTGTGCCCCGCGGCAGTGGTTAAGGTTCGTCTGGAGCAACTTCAAGAAATGATTGAAGGCGAAGTTTCCATTGCTTCCGAACCACCAGAGGTGGCCTGGGGGGAGTGAACCTGCTTACTCACTCTCCCTTTCACTTTCCTTTTAGGAGCGCATTCCTTAGTGCCTAACCTATGATTGGCAGGACGACCTAGGTCTGTGCACAACGGACATTTCAAAACGCCTGTACACCCGCTAGCCTTGTGACCAGGTTCGCTGCAGGAGTAACATAGATTACTACGGTCCCGGTCGCTAGGGCACTGCATTTTAAAATGCCCGACTTCAAGGCAGCGATAACACTGTAGCGGCCGAGGTGCGAGTATCGCTACTCTTACTGATGTCCACCCCATGAGAATGCGTTTCATTGTGGCCAGCTTGCGTACCACAGAGAGTGGACACCGCACCCACACAGTCCCCATACGTAAAGGCGTCCGACGGATCTGGCCCACTTTGATCTCAGTAGGAGCACAGCCCCCCGCTTCTGCCAGTGCAGACGCGACCTCGTTTTCAGTTATGGATTCGTCAAGGTCCATAACTCTAACCTCCCCTGTTTTTGTTGGACGAGATATGTGCACGTCCATATCGCCTAGAACCTCGCGCATTTTAGCGGCCAAAGTGTCTGCTTTACTGGCGCTGTCAGGACCAGATACCTCTAGTATCAGCGCCCCTGTCACTGCCCTCCTCGGTCGAACGGGATCAGTTATGCCGCAGTCGGCTAACTTTATCCTCTCTTTAGCCGCAGTCATTACTGCGGCATATGTGTTTTGGCTTCCTGGCGGGACGGTTACGGTTATCGCCGCAGTAGTGGGAATGCGTCCAGGATTAGCAGGTCTTGCCCCCTTTACCGCATTCTCGCTCGCTACCATCTGGTTTGGAGCTTGATTTTTCTTTGTTGCCGCCTTCGTGGTATTACGACCTGCGACTACTGCCCACGTCACTGGTGCGGTTGGTGCAGGAGGCACCAAAGGAGCCGACCGTGCCTGTGCTGGCTTATGCCGGCCAGAACGCTTGTTCAGTCCAGTCTCACCTTTCCTGGTATCCTGGATGGGAGGCCTCGTCACTGTAATATGTCCTGATCCCGCGAATGCTGATAGCTTCGCGTCAATGAGGGCGCCAATGCGCTCCATCAGCAGATTTTCAGAGTTCTGCTCTGTCGTCGCCGCCGGCTGTGGAGCGGCAACAGGGTTCACCCTTGATTGACGGGCTTCCTCGCGTTTTCGCATTGCGTCAAGTTCCTCGGTCAGCTTTCCGACTTTATCCGATAAGTCGGTGAGCTGAGAGCGAAGATTCGCATTCTCCTTCTCCAACCTCTCGACGGAAGGAGGTTGGCTAATTCGTTTCAGCAGCTCTGATGTGGCAGCCGCGGCCTGGCGACTAGCAGTGCGCAGACTGTTTACCGATGCGCTTCTCAAGTACCCCGGCTTCTCTGCAGCTAGCTCCATCACTTGCAGACTAGACTGAATGCAAGCACCTAGGGCCGTCGTACTCTTGTTTTCTAGCTCTTTAGCCAGTTCTTCAGGCGTAAGATTTGGTGTTGACTTCGCTTTTACGGGAGCCGCCGGCGATACAAACACGTTTTCTTCACTTCCTGCGGCTACGTTTTTTTCCGTCCGTCGTTTAGGCTCCTGGGCACTACCTCCTGCCACCGGTGATGGCGGCTTGTTCTTCTTTCGCTTCCTCCTTACTTCAGATGCAGACGACATTCGTGACGCTATAGACCAAGCGGAGGAGTCAGATTCCCCCCCACTGAGCCCATCCCCTTCCATTGGGTCACTTAAAAGTGACACTTCATCACGGCCAATTTGGCCTTCACTACTCTCCATATTGTTTTTTTGGTTTTGATTTGTTTCCATAAAATTCCCACGAGTAAGAAAGGAAAGGGTCGTCCACCCGGGCAGAGCCTCCATACCCAAGGTAAGCCTACGTACACCCAGGGGTCGGCCGGTACCTGGGGCGGGACAGTAGTGGTTGACATCCCCTCAACCATGCATCTCCTCACGCTGTCCCCCGCTTGGGATTGGGGTGTTCTTTTTATAGAGGGTAACTCCTCGCGGCCCGGCCGGTTAAGGCAAGGCCCCCATTCCGGGCCAAAGGTCGGTCGAAAGACACGAAACTCCGACCAGGGTTACGGGTTCCACGCGCCTTCTCCGCGACGTGGCCGACGGTGGTGACGAGACGACTGTCAAGACACCCGCCCGGTGACAGGGTTAGTGAACACCGAGCACGCCCTTGCCTGTCCAGTGCGTACTCTGCTGATCAGAGAAACACCCAGACAAACGCCTCCCGTCAGGCTATTTGCCACCAGTCAGCGGCCACTCCGGTAATACCGTAGCGGCCGCCGGCTGGCGCCCAGGGTGCACCACGAGGAGGTTGCCTGACGTAGCACCCCCAAATGTTACCCTTGTCAGTGATGGTTTAAGTATTTTTTTAAATGTATTGAATTTTTTTTTAATAATGTACTAAATTAGTATTATGATGTCTGCACATATCGGGGAAGAAATTCAAAGATATGTGTATTCACGCAAAATACGCGCTAGTCGTGGAGTGAAGGGAAATGGAGCCCATCATGGGTCGAACTACTACTATATACTAAGTTTGTACGTACTACGAGTAATGTGCCTATATTGTATTTTATTTGCACTTGGTAGAAAATGTGTCAAATTACTCTAGAACTCATACATATTGTTGTCCCTTTTTATTCTCTTTGATTAAATAAAGAGAATATGTTTTAAATACACAAAACTTAAGACTGTTTTTACACTTTTTTGATAAAATTAAGAGAATCTCAAATATTGTACATGAAATATTTTTAATAAACATATATTAATAATACAAAGTCTTTTATTTATGCTCAAAATGTTTAAAGAAATGCAATTAACAGTGGAAGTGGATTGTCAGGGGAGGGGACTCATAAGAAGAGGTATTATCCCGTCTCCTCCTCCGCATATTAAGGGTAGGCAACGCATCTGCAATTGCAGATGTCTATGGGCAGAAGTCCTGGTTGCCACTTGCTCGTTTGCCACTTTGTATAAGTGTTTTTTTTATTACTTTGGTTTTCTTTCAAAATACGGTAAAGGAAATAAAAAAAAACTTTTAATTAATCATTTTTTAATGTCAGTCTTGATCTATTCTATTGATCTAATTACCTAATATCCTATTATTCACAAGTTTTTTTAAAATTTTAAATACAATTCAGAAGATTCTAGTGATTTGAAAGAGAAATCTATAGTAATATTCCGTCACATGATATCATTGGAACCAACAAAATAATAGCATAAAATGTGACTACAGCATCTATACGAAATTTCGTATACTGCAATAATTTTGCATATACCGAAAAATATTTTGAAATGATCATAATATACTTTAAATTAAATTTCTAATCACAGTCACATGTGAACCAATTATTTTCTTTTGTCTTACTATTAAGAGTAAAGCGTAGTTATGATATCGTGAGGGGTCAGGTTTGCGGCGATCAGAGTTAAAAAGAGCGGCTCTTTTGTGCTTTGTCTAGTGGCTGATGACCTGCAAAATATACAACAAAATTATTTACATGTTTTAATTTATCAATATGTTTTTTAATAGCATTCATCCGGCTCAAAGGATCATATTTATTTGTGGTCCTTTGAGCAGGTCCTTTATCTTTTGAATGAAATTATGAAGCATAAAAGTACAACTCACTTTTCCTTCAAAAGACTAACAAGTGGACTCCATTTCTTTGGAAACTTTGTCTCGTGGAACTTCCTCCAGCGGTCTTTGATCAGATCGGAAACTGAAGCGTTCACCACTTTAAGGAAACCGCATATATTTGTATACGCGTCAACTAAAACTTGATCGAAGAAGTTCGGTATAAAGTCATCGAGACATTTCCTCACTCCGAATAACGTCGCGTTCATATCTTGCGCGTGTTGACGAGTTTTAATTTCAACTATTGCGATCAAATTTGCTTGCATCGTCTCATTGAAACTGGAAATAAATTAGTTATTCGATAAATTGAAATGGTATACAAGATTACTATGCGTTGATTGAAATATAGTAGTCCAATTTAAGACCTTAACAATACCTTTTGATTTTTAAAAGTTGTAAGTCAGTAAGGGTTTCCTGTTGAGCCGATCGGCCTAATGATTTACCATTGGACCGATCGACCCAACGGGAAATACCCTTCACAAAATATGTAGCAAAAACCTTTGACATTCATATTATTTTGTAATAATTCGGAACAAAGTGTAAAGCAGGCAGGACCCTCGGTGCAACAATTTCTCGAAGCAGTTTTGCTCAAAATTAGACCTTAAGCGGAAAATTTAAAGTCTAAAGTAAATACTAACAGCACAGCCTGATGCAGCAGACAATGTGTGACCGCGACTTCATCAGGCAGCTCATTGTAGCATCGATTTACCACCTCGAAGTTCCTGGAGTCCTGGAAGTTCTTGATGACATCGTGGAACTGGCCACGGATCTGATCCACCTTCTCCAATGGCTCTTTCAGACAGTGTTCGATTATGTCTACCGTCTGCGAGAGAATTTGAAGCTTTAGTGATTATCAAGTGGCCGAGGACCATCTGAGGTTCACTAAAACCTGATATGATCTAAAGGTGGTTCTCTAAGGTCCACAGAAGACCTAATATGGTCTACAGATGAGTCCATAAGGTTCATGGAAGACCCTATATGGTTAAAATCTAACCTGGTCCCTTCTATATTTAATTGTAAGGTCCAGAAGTTTAGTAAAGCGTTCATAGAATCGTTTGTTTTGTATACGTACGTAGCTAAACTTAATTATAGTTGAGATTAACTACAAAGTTAACTATCGGTTAAATACGTCGGTTAGACGTAAACGTGACTAAGCGTACATTCAACACGTGCGTATCGCACGTGATGGAAGAGATACGATGCAATAAACCTACGGCTTCATTAGACCGAGTTCGCGATAAAAATGGACTTCCGCCGAAGCAAAATATCCGTTTTTATTGCGAAGCGATATAATGAAGTTGTACGGTTAGAAAAAATATCTTGTTACTTATAGACAGAAGTCGAATGACATCCAGGGTTTAGTTGTGTAGTCATTATCATTTTTAAGGGTTTTTATATACCATAGACAATATTTTTATTATCCTTATGGCACAGATAAGCACTTGTGTATACCAGGCCATAAAATCTCAAAAAAAAAAAGCACTTGTGTATCCAGCTAAAGCTGTAGTAAGGTACAAAGTAAGAAAATATTTATATCTAGTGACCAGGACTGCATAGAACATAGGAGTAAGCTATTGTGTTAAAATCATTCTTTCCTTACCTCTTCAATATTAATCACATAATTAGTGAAATCATGAAAATATTTGATCTTGTAAAACTTGACGATGGCACTCCTTAGTTCTCTTGCCATCTCCTCGTTCATGATGTGCACCAAATCGAGGAATGTGTCCATGACGTACAGCGAGCGGTTCTTCAGCGTGTTGTAGTTGTCACGACCTTGGATGAAGAGCTTCTTCGTGATGGAATAAGCTTCGGACACTAAATGGTATTTCTCGTCGAGGTTTTGGAATACGTCTTTTGTACACTAAAATTACGCCATTTTTTTATAAGTCGTACGTCGTACTGACTTTATTAGTTAAAGACATATTTAACCATTTTCAAGGCAGAGGCGATATATTTACCAACAAAAATGTTGCTTATCATTCTATGTGAGTTATAAAAGAAGTCCTAATTTGTTGCACAGCAACTGAGGTATGCCTTATTATTCTATTAAGTTTATATTTGTTATATAAATAAAAACATGTCAAAAATAAAACCGCAAGTTATTTTATTCCTATCGATCTTTCTGTCTTATAAAGGGTCAAAAATTATTTCACTTACCTCTTTTAAATAGAAAAGTGTTATAAAAATAATGACTACATCGCAAACTTTCATTAAATTCATCACATAAAAATAGTATTAATTAAAAAAAATGATAGACAAAAATGCTTTTGCTTAAATTAAAAAAAAAAGTAAATTAAAAATAATATCTATGGTAACGTCAAGTTTCCCGCCACTTGTGCGTTTTTGTAAGTATCGAAACGCGTAATGTCATTAGTATTATACATTTTACGAGGCAATGAAACTTTTTAATTATCGGTTATGTTGTAATACACGTGTTTTTAGCACGTGATTCAAAATAAATGATTAAACTTCAACAAGATAAAAATAAAAATACCATTGGCATTCTCGATACATCTAACTACAATTATAGATGCAAGATTTAGGATGAACAAACATCCATCCCATGTTTGAAAGCCAGAACGGCCGAACGAATCACGATGTTTAGCAGATTTTTTTTATATTATAGTGGCAAACGAGCAAGCGGCCACCTTGATTCGCTGAAATAGCGAAGCGACCACTGCCCATAGACATCTGAAATTGCAGATGCGTTGCCTACCCTTGATCTACGGAGGAGACGCACAGCAAGAGGATAAATTCTCTTTCTATGCGAGCCCTCATTCGGAAAATCCACTGTCTCTTCCTATTATTTCCTTGTAGGAAAAGGATAGGAAAGTGTATTAAAATTACGCCTCCGGCATCACACTCGCCAGACGAAACACGGAATAGCTTCCATTTGCCGCGTGTCTTCTGTGTGGTCGTGGTATGTCAACGCGAGCCGGACAATTTGTGCGAAGATGTTAAAGCGGGCTCTACCACTGTTAACAGACTACTTATTAAGTTTTTCCCCGAGCAGAGTCGCAGGCGAAAACTAGTATAAATATCAACCATCTATTTGTTGTTTGAGAGGCAAAATATTGTATCGTCATGCCAAATGTAAGATTGTAGCATTCGGTAGGTTTAAGACGATTGGCACAAAGGGAAACATTGTATTCCATGTACTTGAGTGAATGATTATTAAAAAAAAAACAAATACGAGTATGAAACATTTATTGTTTAATAAAATATACTTAATAATACAATGAACATATAGTCTAACCGATAAGCGAGTCCGAGTGACCGCAATATTTGTGTCGCTTACACAGGTTTCTGTAAACTGAGTTTCTCCCTTATGGAGGTAGCTCGTCGGGACCAGAGAATGACTCTCGCTTATAGAGGTTTCTCGCTTAACCAGATATGACTGTATTTGAAATATATTATGTTTTTTTACTATTAAGAACACCATTTAGGTGAGCAAGGGAGTGTAAGTATCATAATTTTCTTTCTACTCAGCTCCTTAGAGACTTAGCGTGATGTTAAATACATATAAACCTTCTTCAATAATACGTCTAATTAATACGAAAATATTTTTTTAGGGGGATTACCCAAAGTATCTTTCGATACGAATCGATTCTATAGCTAACGTCGAAAATGTACGAAACTGACAAAGACGTTCGATATTTCACACGTGACATGACTTATCGAATGTCATTGTCAGTTCCATGCATATTTTGATACCATCGGCGATATCGCCAATCGATAAGTACTTTGACTAGCCCCCTCTAGGATGTACAAATAATTTCAAACACTTATTAAGCAGACTTATTTATAATTCATGTAAAAATTGAGTAACATTATTTGTATAAATATATGCTTATATATTAATTTCACTTGAGATATCAAAAAAATGACTCATGCCCGTTTTCATCAAACAACCCCTAAACTTGTTTGAGATAGGTGTCTTTTTCCTTAAGTGTCTCCCTAAATCTATCTGATCCTTTGCGGTCTAAAGTGACACTTAACTGTTGGTGAAAACGAAAGTAGTGTTAAGTGACATTTAAAATGCGCTAAGGGTTACTTAAAATTTAGGGATTGTTGGTGAAAACGGACATTAAATATTTTATTCTTAAAACAAGCATTGTTGAGCTTTTTTATTTATCTGTAACAATTAATTTTAAGTTAAAAAAAGTTATAAAAATCGAAATAATATCACTATTATAAGGCTGTAACCAGTTATTATTAAACGATAGAATTAATTATTATCATTTGTGGATTAATTTAAATGCCAAAAATTTCCACCAATCCATAAGCATCGTACGGATAGTATTTTAGTCGAGTAGCAAGTAGCAAGTATCCGAACAAAGGATTTACTAATCTATTCTACTAAAATGTTGCTGTACATGTCCACGTTTAGTTACTAAGTTACTATCCGAGTGCGTAGGTTTAGGCTTAAACTAGTCCGAACAGTAGTAAATCCTTTATTCGGATAAATGCTACTTGCTACTCGACTAAAATACTAAAAGACCTAATGCGAACAAGGCTAGTGACATTGTTTTTTTTACCACTTGAATGTCACTGTATAACATAGCATAGACGTAAAATATTGAACTTGAAAATGGCAACATTTTTATACTTTTTATATGGAATTTTCATTAATGTAACTCCGTACTCACCGTTAACTCAGTCCTTATGCAGGAACTTATTGAATGCCCCGTACGAGGTCTCCAGGTCGAACACCAGCTGCCGCACCTGGCTCTCCGACAACTCGTCCGCCGCTGACATCTCCGATAACTTGTCCAGCCATTCCTGTACCTGGATATAAAAATACACATTTTTTAATTAAAACCAGGAACTAAAAAAATAATTTACTTAAAAAGTAAAATAAATAAATAGAGATTAAAGGGTGACCCACGCTACGTGTCCCGTTCGAGTCCACGCCGTCGTTGTGTCAATACAAAATAAAAAAAACGTGCCCGGGCAAGGTGATGCATGGAGCACTGTTAAAATACATTTTGTATGGACATATTGACGTCACAGGCCCGCCGGGGACAGAAAAGGATCTCTTACTATAATTATTGAGTATACAAAAGTTTTTATGGTCATTTTTACATCTAATATTTTAGATGCCAAAGTTACGATGGATTTAAGGAGCTGTCTCGGAAACACCTTAACAGATCCTGGCATAGTTGTGGAACAAAATTTGGAAGAACACAGGTTACTACTACTTTCTTAGTTCCGCAGTCGCAGGCGACAATTAACTCCATTACTAGAAACTGTAAAGAGGAAGTAAATACCTTGAGTTTCCCCTCAAAGTCCTCGGGCAGCATGCTGAGGTGGTCCATGGTGTCCTTGAGGTCGCGCAGCTCCGGCTGTATCATGTCCATCGCACGCAATTCCAGACGCAGTTTGTCCATCAGGGTTATGAATAACTACAAATAGATAATTCCTCTACAGGAAATTCGTTACATTTCTGAACCCTCGGACTATATTCGACCGATGACATGCAAAAACGACCTTAGACCGAAGCAAAATCTCCGTTTTTATCAGGAATGAAGCCATAAGGTAATACATTCTTTTCAAAATGTTACTAATTTTGGTAAAACCCTTGCCCATTTTTTAAGTTAAGAGGTAAACGGGCAGTGGATGGCCTAAATTAATTTCCTGCTGTTCTATCTTCGGTGGCTCAGTGGTTTAGCTCTTGACTTGCAATCTGCAGGTCCAGAGTTCGAATCCCGCCATGTACCAATGTGTTTTTCTATTTTCGAATTTCATATGTACATATTTACCGACGCTCTTACGGTAAAGGAAAACATCGTGATGCAACCTGCACATATCGGCGAAGAAATTCAAAGATATGTGTGAAGTCGACCCGCACTTGGCCAGCGTGGTTGCCTAGTCACCACTTAGGGGGTAGGCTCCGTGCCCCTCGGTGGGGACGTATAGTGCTGATGATGATGATCTATCTTCAACTTATAAGTCATAAACTTTCTGCAACTGTTACACGGCCAGTTCAACATTGAACCTCATGCCGTTTTATTCCGAAACGAGAATCAGCGTTATTACTGTTGTATTTCTACATTTGGTACTGACACATTCATAACATTTATACTAAAATACAGAACATCCTTGTTCCTGGTACTTCTTAGTTACATAATTTGGTCCAATGAGACCCCTGGTCTATCTTATTTAGTTCCGAGTGTCCAGTATCGTATAATAGACCATTTATTGGTCTTTGTTTGATGCAGTACTTTATTTTTTTTTTCGGAATATCAAAGAGGGATGGTGTCTAGATTACTTTAGGAAATACTGCCTTAAATCTTTATATCATACAAATTAATAATTTTAAACTCCGTTATACAGCACATAAAAAATAGCACCTTGTTTTAAAACTTACAGATACAATCTCAGCAATATATTTATTTGTGTTTCCTTTATCGTCTTTGATTAAATTAGGTCTGTTCTCACGTATCCTCTCCAATGCAGCAGGACAATCCAACTGGAAAACAAACATAACTAGCTATTGTTTACGACTTCGTGCACACGGAATAAAATACAGCCTATGTTACTCGGGGATCATGTAGCTTTCTAACGGTGAAAGAATTTTGGGATTTGGCATAGTAATTTTTTAGTTATTTCAATACATACAAATGTACAAATCGTTCCTCTTTATATTAGTACTAGCTGTTGTGCGCGACTTCGTCCGCGTGGAATTAAAAAATATAGCCTATGTGACTTGGGGATAATGTAGCTTTCTAATGGTTAAAGAATTTTTGAAGTCGGTCATGTAGTTCTTGAGTTATTTCAATACATACAATAATACAATGTTTCTCTCTTTATAATATTAGTATAGATTAATTCTATTTACCCGAAACTTCGTAACAAAAGCCTCTATAGTGGGAAACTCATCTCCCTGTACTTGTTTGAAGGCGACACGATATTGCACGAGCAGTCGACTGCAAGCGGCCATGTACTCCTGAGCGCGCACACAATCCCTCATGTAAGCCTTCTCTAAATGCTGCAATGTGCTCACCACAGCGTATAACTCTGCCATATTGTCATGCCTGGAAGTAATTTTATGTTGTTAATTTTACGAGTCCTTTGAACAATGCTTTTGTTTAGATTGCGCATATTAAATATATTGTTGGGACACTCTTAGTGATGCAACCTGCACATATCGGCGAAGAAATTCAAAAATATGCGTGAAGTCACGCAAAATAAGCGCTAGTCGTGGAGTTGCGGAAAATGGAGCCCATCATGGGTCGAACTACAACTACACTCATAGAGCATTCGATGACTCTCAGGGCCGATAAAAGCTAGTCCGATAAAGAAAATTGTCTTTGTTTTAAAATAAATTCAAAATCACGTCTACTTACTTTTCCCGTTCTCTAGCATTTCTGTAAAGTTTAACTTCTTCGTATAACTCTGGTCTGGTATCTGAAATGTGAAGCAATTTTACAAAATAAACCTTTGAGGAAAATGTTTCAAGAAAACACAAACAATCGATGATTCTAATTTTTTGGTATTATATGTTTACCTTGCATTGTTAAGTCTTCTCAGTATTTCACAGTATCAAAGATTGTTGAAAATACGCCTTACTACGGAAAACAAACGTTAAATAAACAAGATTACTTCAATTAAATTTTAATAAAGTTCTGGTTCACTCCAGTACGTTCACACAAAATTGACAGACTGACTGACTTTGACATTGACATGACTCAACACGACTTAACACAGGATAAAAAAACTCTGGAAAACTCTTAAAGAAAGGTAATTAATAATAAATAAAAACCTAATTTTACTAAAAAGCAACATAAAAATTTAAGTAAATTGTAATATTTAAATAGTTCACACATAAATTAAGTGCGAATTCTACGTAATTTGTAACGTTATCGCGGGATGACGTAATCAACCAATATGGCGGATGACGCGGCAGCGAGTTCTCCCCGCCCGCACCCCGCAAATAGTAGTTTTGTTGGAGGGGCAACGCAAGTTGCACTTGTCTCGGATGAATTCGCCGTGTGATGAATGAAAATAATCGTCGCTTTTTTCGGTGCATGGTTTTATAACAGAAACTAAATACTTAAACTCGAATTGCTTGTGAATGTGATGCATTAGATGTGGATACGTGGTGTGTGTTCAACGAGTTCTATCAATTACAATATTGTGAACTGAAACCCATGTTTACGTGCTAAAAACACGTCGTTGTGCCGATTTCGAAAACTACGAGTCTTTCAATTATTCTTTATGGGATCTTGTTGCTAACCAGGTCAGTACACCGAGGATATGAATTACGTTACTATTTGAAATAGTGATTTGCATACGTGAGTTGTTTCCGGCGAAACAATAATGTTTTGCATTGATAAATGTGTTCTTATCTTGTTTTTATCGCTATAAATACCGAGAGTACGGCTACACGTATTGTTTATTTCGTTACGCGTATTTTTTCCTATTGGAATGCGCTCGGTGTGAGTGAGGCGAGGCTTGGGCGCGGCGATGGCCGGCCCACTTTTGATAAACCTGGGCCACTTGGCACGTATGGTCACGAATGCTAAACTTATAAGCTTCCTACTCTTATATTACGATTTAACCGCATCTTGGATACATAATAAATACTTTTTATTGGTTCTATATATCTAAAAGTTTTGAAGGAAAAAGTTAAGAAGTTAAAAACTGTGACCTAAATATTAGTATGAATAATTAAAAAAAAATAATCATAAAAGTCAACTAGGCTTAATCACACAGTAATTATCAGAATATGTAACAATTTGCAATAGGCAATTAAAAAACCAGTTTTTAAAACAAGAATAATAGATAATGAAGTAATTATTGTGTAAATTTACTACTTTGCATTTTAATTAATAGCTTAACAATTAAACTACTAAAGTATATAGTTTCTAATAAATTTATAAATAAAATAAGACATTTTTAACACATACCATTGTTAAAACATAGTATATTTAAAAATACAGTAAAATCTGGATAATTGATAGTCCGAAGGACTGTGCAATACATGTCTCACTTATAGAGTTTTCTCTCTAACCCAAGTTTATCTCGTAAGCCTTGTTACCAGGATAGTAGTTTAGTTGAGTAGCAAGTAAAATTATCCAAACAAAGGATTTATTTATCTACTCTACTAAAATGTTGCTGTTCGGACATGTTTAGTTACTAAATTAGTTGCTACTTGACTAAAATACTATTGTGGTGCATACAGAGCTTTATGGAGATTGTCTAAGACCAGAAGTTTCTCATACCCTGGTTGAACGGTCTCAATTTGAAATATACATAAAATCTAAAATCTCTACAAAACGCATCTGTAGTTCGTCTGATATTGCAGATGTCCATGGCTGATGTTGATCACCACGGTGTTCCCAATGCTTGTTTGACCCCTTTTCTTAAAAAAAAAAGTACTATGTTGAACTTTGAATTTAATGTTAGCATAGTTTGTCTGGTTAGCACATGTCATATGTAATAAATAATTATTAAAAACTACAAAGTTTTCCTCATATTGCAAACATATGTTGCAATTTTGGTATAAAAACTAAATTAAAAAAAAGTTTATTAGCAAACTGTTATACATAAGACGAAGTGCTCAGCATCCTTACATTAGGCGCAGCCTGTATTGTGAGCACCTGAACTTAAGATTAGACAATGTTTTTGTTAGCCGGCAACAAATATAGGTATTTATTAAACTATTCAAAACTTTATGAGACATCATTATAAAGTAAAATTAAGCGGCTAAAAGCTCATCGGTTGATCCAAAACTTTTTAGCCGCCTAATTTTAGTTTATAGGTATTTGTTTTAATATTATATGTTGGAATAACATTTTTGTGGTCACTGTGGCAGGTAATCATCGAGTAAACTTCCTGCTAATATGTAATATCTTCCTGTAACATACATGAACTGGAAATTTGCAAAATTAGTGTTGTAAAGTTTAAATAAATATTTTGATAACAGAATAACACAAATAATAGATAAAAAACTATTAACCTGTACAGTAAAGATTTTTTTTAATGAGATCTATTAAATTCTCTAGACAGGGGAATTTTAGCAATTTTGTAGTAAATTTTTTAAGCAAAAAAGTTACTTTTAAATTTCTTATTATAACTTACAAATTAAATTATGCAACTCTCTGTATATTACCTTAGTTTGATATAAATTTTATTGTTTTTATTTATTTTATATTGCTTGTACCAATTAGTTATAAAGATAAACTAAGTGAAACACTGTGTTATATACCATACATGTTATTTTATAGCTTATTAACATAAATTAGAAAACAATCAGCATTAAAGTGTCCTTTTTATGGCAGTATGCAGGCTCTACAACAGCCACAAACTTATTGATGTCAAACATGTTTAGATTTGTTATCTTAGAGCGTCGGTGGCTCAGGGGTTTAGCTCTTGACTTGTAAACTGCAGGCCCCGAGTTCGAATCCCGCCATGTACCAATGTATTTTTCCATTTTCGATTTTCATATGTACATATTTACCGGACGCTTTTGGGTGAAGGAAAACATCGTGATCCCACCTGCACATATCGGCGAAGAAATTCAAAGATATGTGAATTCACGCAAAATACGCGCTAGTCGTGAAGTTGCGGAAAATGGAACCCATCATGGGTCGAAACCTTTAACCTTTTAGCTTTAAATATTTTTTTCTTAACGATTTTTCGTGTAAACTGCCATGTACTGCTGAATTGACTTGCATCTTCATCTTTTAACTTTACTAATATATTGTTCCGTTCATCCGTAACCATGGCGCATGCAACTGTGCCGAAATATCGGGAACTCAAACAGCTAAATCGTGGTAAGAATCCCGTTTCTTACGAACAATATGTTTGTCTCTTCAAATCTAGTTTTTTTTAATAACAAGGTTTATTTTAATCAGCCAATATTAAGACCCTATCAATATTTCTCATTGTTTTATTTAACTTCTATTTATTAATTAAATACTGCCCGAAGGGTCCAATCAGGAGGGATCAGTGAATTACGTCATCAGTTAGAACGCCGTATGAAGCAGTGCATTGGGTGATGTCATCCTGATGACAGCAGCAATGAGGGGTCGAGGCTGCGGCTCAAGGTCTCAGAATTTGTGCTGACTGCCAATTTAGATGACACAAATACCTTTGATTTGTGTGTGTGTGGCACTAATAAACCTTTTTGTTAAATTGACAATTAGTTTTGGTGTTAATTGTTTGAAGGTCGCAATTCAAGGCTCGAGTCTCTGAGTGGGGATTTGGTAAATTTTAACTTTATTCGAGAACTTTGGAACTACTTGCAATATCTTTTTTTTATATTATAAAGTGGCAAACGAACAAGCGGCCACCCGGACATCTGCAATTGCAGACGTGTTGCCCACCATCAATTTACGGAGGAGGAGACGCACAGTAAGGGGATAACTCTTTCTTCCATGTGTCCTCTTCCCCGCCAAATCCACTTCCTCTTTCCATCATTTCCTTATAAGAAAAAGGATGGAAGGGGAAAGTGGACTAAAATGAGGCCTCCCGCACCAAACTCATCAGACGAAACACGGAATAGCTTCCATTTGACGCCTGTCTTCTGTGTACAATATCGAAATTAAACAGAATTGGTATTTTATAAACCGCAATAAATAACGCAATTTCTGTGCGAAACATTTGTTCGTGGTTGTAATTCTATCCGCTATTTATCTTTACTTCAAGTAACGCAATGTTTGGAATGTCTAGAAGACAGCAA
>QDHC01003755.1:17953-37498 GCA_013186455.1 Papilio dardanus tibullus
TTTTTACTAACATATTGTTCCGTCCATCCGTAACCATGGCGCATGCAACTGTGCCGAAATATTTGGAGCTCAAACAGCTAAATCGTGGTAAGAATCCCGTTTCTTACGAACAATATCTTCAAATCTAGTTTTTTTTTAATAACAAGGTTTATTTTAATCAGCCAATATTAAGACTCTATCAATATTTCTCATTGTTTTATTTAACTTCTATTTATTAATTAAATACTGCCTAAAGGGAGTCAGGAAGGCTCAGTGTATGACGTCATCAGTTAGAACGCCGTATGAAGCAGTGCATTGGGTGATGTCATCCTGATGACAGCAGCAATGAGGGGTCGAGGCTGCGGCTCAAGGTCTCAGAATTTGTGCTGACTGCCAATTTAGATGACACAAATACCTTTGATTTGTGTGTGTGTGACACTAATAAACCTTTTTGTTAAATTGACAATTAGTTTTGGTGTTAATTGTTAGAAGGTCGCAATTCAAGGCTCGAGTCTCTGGGTGGGGATTTGGTAAATTTTAACTTTATTCGAGAACTTAGGAACTACTTGCAATATCTTTTTTTTATATTATAAAGTGGCAAACGAACAAGCGGCAACCTGGACATCTGAAATTGCTATCGCGTTGCCCATCATCAATTTACGCAGGAGGAGACGCATAGGAAGTGGATAACTCCTTCTTCCATGCGTCCTCTCCCCCGCCAAATCCACTTCCTCTTCCCATCATTTCCTTATAAGAAAAGGATGGAAAGGGAAAGTGGACTAAAATGAGGCCTCGCGCACCACACTCATCAGACGAAACACGGAATTGCTTCCAATTGACGCCTGATTTCTGTGTACAATATCGAAATTAAACAGGATTGGTATTTTATAAACCGCAATAAATAACGCAATTTCTGTGCGAAACATTTGTTTGTGGTTGTAATTCTATCCGCTATTTATCTTTACTTCAAGTAACGCAATGTTTGGAATGTCTAGAAGACAGCAAGCAATAGATTTTGAAACAGTTTTAGTACTGAATGCGTATATTAAGGTGAACGCTCTACGCTTTATTCCGAAACCACAATCAGCGTTATTACTTTTGTACTTTCTACGTTTGGTACTGGTACATTCATAAAATTTATTCTAAAATACAGAACATCCTTCTTCCTGGTACTTATGATACATAATTTGATCCAATGAGACCTCTGGTCTATCTTATTTAGTTCCGAGTGTCGACTTATTGGTCCTCGTTTATCGCAGTACTTCATACATTTTTTCCATTTTGTTGACCATTGAATCACGTTATGGATCTGGTAAACGGTCAATCCGACTTGATAAGTGTCACGTGATTGAAAGGAAAATTGATCGTTTACCACCTCATTTGATGCTACCGTCAAGCCATTTACGGCGTAAATTTACGTTTGTAGAGTAGATAGAGTGAGATAGACTGCGGCGTGCAACTTCAATGAGCGTCAAGTCTGCAAGGCAAACCGTCAATAACGGACTTGTCGTTTCGGATTGATCGTTTACCGGAACCATTAGCGTACAATTGTACGGATAACTTTAATCGGTTACTACGGAATAATAAAACATCGGGGCCCCAACCGCATCGACTAATTCCAATCCAACTATAAATACCTTGCTTGTAAACTCCGCTAAATCGTTGTGAAATTTGTTGCTACGGAATAAATGGGTTAGTGATCGGCGCGTTCTTATTAAATGAATCAGGCGTAACTACACTACGCATCTATGATGTATTTTCTATAGATAGCGTGATCTGATGGCAGCCATGGCTCAGTGGTAGAGATGGTGGGATTCCGCTTTGATTCTCAATGACCCAATCAGCAAAAGACCTGCAACGAAAGTATTATACAAGAGTATTATAGGATTAAAGTTTTGAATTTTACAGAAATATTTTCCTACTAAATATTAGCAATAACTCTATGGCAGTAATATTTATTGAACACATTAATAGTGCTTGATAAATTAAACTAATAGTATTATTAATAATGCACATAATTTCTCAATAAAAGCTCATTAAATATTAAGACAACATTATCTGTTACTCATAGTAATAAATAAATGTCTTATGAATTCGCAGAAATATTATAATTTCAAAGAATTTTAACATTCGAATTATATTTTTTTCGTGAATCATAAAGTATAATTGCGAAATGCATTTGGTACGGAGCCAAAGTGCTTCCTGAATGAGTTCCTGAGGGGTAAAACATGAAAATATACGTTGAAGAAAACTCCCGTTCTGTTAATTATACAGTTTTGAGTAGTGGTCGAGTTGTCAGTAGTTGTCATTGTTATACGAGTTTTTCTGGTAATTAAATAGCAGATAGACTGAACTGTATTTTGATAATAAATCATGGTAATTTTTAAATTAATTCGTGTCACTGAGATATGACTAAAGTGTTTGAATAAAGGAGGTGGCGTGTTTAGTTTTGTTATATGTGTGACAAGTGTTATATAAATAAATAGGTCTTTTTCTAAATATCACAATGTTTAAGAAAGAGTTATGTTTAAAATTTGGGCTTTTTTGTGTTGTAAAAATAGCTTTTGTGCATTTTTCTAACTTTTGTTTATACATTGAAATATTTTTCCACAAAGCATTATGTAGGTCATAGCGAACCCGGAATGTTATTTCTATTTTTCAAACTGGAACAGACTGGTTGTAGCGGTGATATTTACTTATATCAATTGTTTAAAACTAAATAGGCTTACAAAAATAGTGATATCTTTACGCTAACAAGTTATTGGAAAAGCCTTTATCAATTATCTGGCTACTCGTCTAGTTGAGTTCAGGAAAGTAAGTCAAGAGTACCGGTTGTCCGTGGGCTTACACCGGTCTCGCCATAAATGGTCCTTCGAGCAGGATACGTCCCTCATTCAAGACACCTTGCTTGTCTTAACATTTCTTTGTATGGACTCATTATTAAAACTATTGCTTGATAACTATGTTTATAGATTCGGAGAAAATATTATTAGTTTTAACAGTGTTTTAAAGAAAACTTCCCCTACATTTGTTTAGCACGAAATTCACAATTGTTTTTTTACCCTTTTTATAATCAACTTGCAACCCGCCCCGGCTTCGCACGGGTGCAATGCTGATACTAAATACATAGACGGGCCTGGTCGCTAGTTTTACGTATAAACCTTCCTCTTCAATCACTCTATCTGTTTAAAAGGGCCGCATTAAAATTCGTGGCGTAGTTTTAAAGATTTAAGCATACATAGGGACAGAGAAAGGGACTTTATTTTATACTATGTAGTAAATTTGTTATTGTTTCTTACCCTACGGCTTCATTAGACAAAGTTCGCGCCAAAAATGGACATTTTGCCTTTCCGTTAGGCTGTTTTTGCGTGATATTGGTCTAATGATGCCTTAGGAACAGAGTACATACCCTTGACTTATTACGAAACCTAAACCGCCCACGTTAATGTAAAATAGTGACTGTAAAAGGTCAAAGTCTCACCTCCGAGTTCAAAGCCTTTTGTTCATAGTCTAAATTATCTGTCCTTCATAATTGAAGGTTGGTAAAGCTAAATTTAGGTCTCAAAAGGTCGACGCTAAAATTTTACTTCCCTAAATAAATGTTTATTTGTGCCTACATAAACATGTTACATTTTAGCAGTTTGTCTTGAAGACGTACATAGTTTAGGGTTTTGATTTTTTGTTATCCTGTGGTTTCATTAGACCGAGTTCGCGCAAAAATCGCAGATTTTTGCGTGGCATCGGTCTAATGAAGGCGCAGGCTTAGAGCGTCACGGTTGTTTCTAATGACTAATGTCGGTGAAATAATCCTGACATAACTAAGATCTAGATTTTTAAAGAACTAGTCTTAATATCATTCGAGTCTTGAATTGGCATTTTGAGCTGCGTTTATTTGCAACAAAATTAAAGGCAATAGACAATAACCCGGCAACAGTTGCCGGGCTGGGGTCGCCCACACTGCTCGAGTTAGACGACCTAGACTAGACCGCGCAGACGTAAACACAACCATTACTGCTGTTTGTTGTCTATAAACAAGATATTTTGTAAAATAAATAGCTATTGTGTATAATGTATTAATTTTAACATGATAAAGTGAAGATTAAGAAAATAATCTTATCTATGTTATATTTGATTAAATTGTTTAATGAATTAATATTTGATTTCATAATATTATGATATACATTATTGCTCTTGACTTGTAATCTGCAGGTCCCGAGTTCGAATCCCGAAATGTATCAATGTGTTTTTCGATTTTCGAATGTATATATTTACCCGACGCTCTTACGACGAAGGAAAACATCGTGATGCAACGTGCATATATCAGCGAAGAACTTCAAAGATATGTGTGAAGTCAACTAATCTGTACTGCGCCAGCGTGCTTGACTATGGCCTAGTCATCTCTTAAGGCAGGCTCTGAGACCCTCGGTGAGGACGTATAGTTGGCTGGTGATGATGATGAACTCATGGCTTGGGTTTTATTATGTTTTAAAATAACATCAGCGCCATATATGTATCAATACGACGTTCAAGGCGGTGAAACTTAAATTATAGAAGTTAGAGGACGCAATAAATGTAGTAATATCATATACGTTCTAATTATTTATATGTATGTAGACCTTACAGCATCAAGGAATCGTATCAATCATAATAAATGAGTGGCGCCGGCGCCGGCTGTCAGCTGTCACCGATGTGCACATGTGTGATGTGGCACATCTCAATGACACCATTGAACTTCATAATGTGATGAATGACACTGTTTGTGTCAAGTAACATGAGATATATCAATAATGTATTGACATACGAACTCATTATTTATGTCATCGAGGAATAAAATAAGGAGTTTTTGTTGGTGTTTAATTAGGTCGATTTTTATATAAGATTTTTCCAAGCACGTGCCTCGAAAGGTGTCAGTTCTATCACAGATACTATACTAAAGAGTAAAATAAAATGAAGTTACGATAAAAAGGGTTTCATTTATTTTAAATTTGTATAACAGTAGAGCCCGCTTTAACATCTTCGCACGAATAGTCCGGCTCGCCCGGTGAAATACCACGACCACACAGAAGACAGGCGTGAAACGGAAGAAATTCCGTGTTTCGTCTGATGAGTGTGGCTAATTTTTAGTCCACTTTCCCTTCCTATCTTTTTCTTATAAGGAAACTATAAGAAGGGGAAGTGGATTTGGCGGAGGAGGGGACGTACATAAAGAGGAATTATCCTTTTTCTGTGCGTCTCCTCCTCCGTAAATTAAAGGTAGGCAACGCATCTGCAATTGCAAATGTCTATGGGCAGCGGTCGCATCGCTATTTCAGCGAATTCAGGTGGCCGCTTGCTCGTTTGCCACCTTATAATAAAAAAAAAAATTGAACGTGACTTTGTCTAAGGAAGGTCAGCAAAAAAATTACCTCGATTATAATATGAAAGTAAAGGAGCATATTGTATAGTGTGTACGCCTTTCTGCCTGTCTGCTTATTCACAGCCCTGACCTTACATTGCTTACATCATCGCTGACTCATTTGTTATTTTACTCTGTATTCGATAACCGCTATATTTATATTATTAGCCTCAATTTAGGTAACAGCTTTATGTTAAGATAGTAAATAAGTAAACAATCTATGAGGATGTAATCAGAAGGGATAAACAAGTATAGACGACTCTACGAGATGACATTTATATCTATACTAATATTATAAAGAGGAAAGCTTTGTATTTTTGTATGTATTGAAATAACTCAAGAACTACAGATCACCGTTAGAAAGCTACGTTATCCCCGAGGAAAATAGGCTATGTTTTTTTTATTCCACGCGGACGAAGTCGTGGATAACACCTAGTTAAAGATAATTTTACTCGTCAATATTTATTAAAGAAGTTTCCTCAAGCCTTGTTCGCACCAGGATAGTATTTTAGTCGAGTAGGAAGTAGCATTTATCCGAAGAAAGGATTTACTACTGTTCGGGCTCGTTTAAGCCTAAACCTACGCACTAGGTTATTAATTTAGTAACTAAACGTGTCCGAACAGCAACATTTTATTGTAGTATAGAATAGATTAGTAAATCCTTTGTTCGGATACTTGCTACTTGCTACTCGATTAAAATACTATCCTAGTGCGTACAAGGCTTTAGAGAAAGCTTGGTAAACACTTGTTCTACATCTTCATATGTTAGCTTATTATCAATCTTCTTGTTATCTCAGGCCATGCAGATATGCAATCTCGCGTGTCGACCACGCGTACCTGTGTAGGAGATTGTATTGAATTCGATCTCGCGTACGAAGAGCCTTACTCGAACATGTTTGATCATAAAATTATCATATTCATCTCCAATGACATTGTTTATATTTTAAATTATGATTAACTACCGTTTATAAATAGTTATAGATAAGCAAGTTTAGTCATAGATGACGTGACCCTATAATCACTGACTGAGTCAGGACTCGTTCGGATATCGTTAGTATGATAAAAGTCATAGTAATGAGTGCACGGCTATTAACTACTGAAGTTGGAACATGTAGTTGACACATTGATAGGGAAAATCGTAAACCATATCGGTGAAATCATGCTTGAAACTTGCAGCTGCTATTTTGACCTATTTTTATCAGTTATTTTAGAACTCTGTACTTTGATAAAAGGCTACTATTGTTCTGATCTGAGAATCCTTGTCATGTTACACACTAAAATTTACTTTACCTCTTCAGGGTACCCCAAAGTAAATACATTTGCTACGAAGCGTTTCTATAGCGAACGTTAAAAACGTAAGGAACCGACAATGTCCTTCGATATCTCACAAGTGACAAGCATATGAAACGTTTTATACATTTATGTCGCTTCCATCAGCGGTATCGCCAATCGAAAAGTACTTTGGGTAGCCCTCAGGTTTGAAATAATCGCTATAGAAAACGCGATCCGCAAATCGCTAGTTCATAAATGATAAAGCCGTACACGCGTATAATTTCTCTGGCAAGAAATGTCGTTAGGGCCAACTCACACTACCGGTTCCCGTGGATGTGTGTCGATGAACCTTAGATGCGGTTTATAGGGATGCGAGATAGCTAAACGATGTAGGGTTGTCTATGTAATGAAATTTCCCATCTCAGAAAACTCGTCTCCAAGACATTCAAAGTGAAATTGTAGAATAACCTTTATAGTAAGTTTGCCTGTAAGAATGTCATTAAAAATGACAACCAATTGTTTAATGGCTTACAGAAGTACAAGAGATAAATAGTTACTAAGTACGGGATAACATTTTGTTCAACAACCCTTTTGGTAATGGACGAGAGAAAAATCTTGCAAGACTCAATGCTTGTTAGTGCAAAATATTTTGCAAAAGATTCAGCACAAAGGCACGTTTAACACGATAACCGCGTAACTTTGTAAAGTAAATTGGCCATTTGGACTCCGGTCTGTCGGCTCCCGCGTCCGCGTGCCCCCACCCGACTTCTTGTGTCCCCGCCAGCCTCCTCGTGTCTCCGCAAGCCTACTCCACGTTAGCACATCTCCGGAAATTGAATTATTGGTAACGCAATTGAACTTTGCCGAGGCGCCGTTGGTCTTGCATTTAGTTCTATGTCTATTATCATCGTTAATGAAATATGACCATAGAATATGTAGTTGATCACTTAGAAGATTTGGGACTGGCGTAGAAAATTCTAGAGTTGGTATTACAAGCCTTAATCAATTAATCCACTAGAGAAAGCTCTCCCTTAGGGGAATAGTCTCTAGAATAGACTAGAACACCAAATTAAAGTACTTATTTGATGCCAAAATCATTTTTTTAGCTTTACAGATTTTGAAGAGAGGGGTAGAAAGATTGTGACTAAGCTAAAACATAATAACAATCCTAATTCGCGTTTCCCCTTTTATTGCTACTGTTTATTGCCATGTCTAGACTCTCTGTCTCCATTCGGACTTGTACTCTTGTTTGTGAGATCATCCCTTTCCTAATCAATGCTAAAATTGATATACTTAGGCGTCAGCTAAATAGTTTAACGAAAGTTCGGAGTTGTGGCAAAAGAAATAACGGTATCATATACGGTTTTACACAGATTGTAGTAAAAAGTAGATAAATACAGAGCTGTCATACGACAAAAAATGAATGAATCATTCAATTGTGTTTCTCATGTAGTCTCATGATCGCTAAGATAGGTTTTCTATTAAATTAAATGATATAACCAATTTGAAATGTCATTGATTAATACTACTTTAGTTTTTTGTGCAATGACGCATGACAACAAAAACTAACTAAATATACAAGGCAAATATCTAGAGTTCATTGATTTTTTATTTATTAAGGGTAAAAGGTTTAACTTCTAAAATCAATTGATTTAGAATATTATCGACCTGATACCAAGATATGATACTTGCTAATATAGTTTTTGAACTGTGTGACCGTTAGAAGCACATCAGCGCCACCATGCTCCAACCGCGTTTCACAACCGGTCGCGAGGATGATGTCAGCTCATCGTTTTGTCCGCGCCCGGTGCCCGGTGCCCGCTAACATGTTGTATCTCCTTTACCAACTTTGTAATACAAATTGAGACCAATACTTGCCATGTCTTCCCTAAGGTCACCTAAGGTCGCAATAACATTGAAAGACTGTTATGATTAAATTTTCACGAATATTGATTTTGATGACATATTTATTAACTCTACAGTGTGTGTTTACTGTTTTCCTTAGACCTTGAACAAATATAAACCGCTAAGAGTTTGTTGGGGGAAAACAGTTTAAATAATATACATACTTGGTACTAGAAATATATTTAAAGAACCGGTTTAAATAAATTGTAGGTTTAAAGTGCTTTTATAAATGTTAGTTACGAGAACAAAGGTACCTTGGTAGTACATTTTTCATCAGTTCATTGAATTTAGATTCTTTTGTTTGTTTTTTTGATCCATATTTCGAAGATTGTGAGAGTGGACTTAACTTTCACTCACGCACTTCGAATAATCGCTGGGTCATTACGCCTGGTTGTTAGAGCGTTTGAATGCATCTCAGATAATTATCAGTTGACTCCTTAATTGCATTCTCCAAGGTTCTTTGTTCCATCGAAACCTTTCGGACCGGTTGTAAGCTTATTTTTATATGCAATGATGTCACCGATACTCCGACAGAGTTTAATGTCTGCTCGACTCTTCCGTACGCTTTGTATTCAACGGCCTTTTGAAATCGTTGGTGTGTTCGACTTGTGTACTTTTAAATTTCGACGGTTGGTCATGTTTGTGGTGGTGTACTCACAGTACCGGTTTGATTGCTTTTTTGTACGTTACGGTTATTATTTTTGCTGTAGTGTCGAAATTATATTGCACTGGACTCAGTTGAGTACCCTGTGGTACTCTTACGTTTATTTTGTGAATGTGTTATCGGAAATGTTTTAACTATAATGTTTTTGAATAAGGAAAGTTTAAAGTTAACAATATTTCTGTATGTTATGTTATAAAGAAACATAGGACATGCTTGTTACTAAAAATGTCGCCAGTACATCAGTTTGCAGCGAAGCGCTTGTTCGCATTGACGACAGTTGCGTCACTCTTCATGAATTATTGAATTATTCAGATTAGATCAGTGTTCGTGATGGCGAAGACTCGGGATTTGAATGTATAGATTATTGTTAGTGATTCGCTTAAATTTTGTTTATTCTTTGGACTATGGGATTAGACAAAAATAGTAATATTCTTACATGTTTACAGCTTGTCGTTTATTTTATTCTGTTATTTGCAACTGCTTATGGAGTACTATCGCATTTGCTTATTTCTGTTTGTTCGTTTTTGGATCTAATTATTATTTATGATCTAATCTTTTATATAAATTACAGAATGCTTTGTCTTGAAGTAGCAATATTGTAAATTGTTATATGTTTTAAAGTCTGGTTTCGTCCCTTCTTTGTGATGCAAAAAATGTGCGCATTTGAAAGCAGCGACCTCATTTCGATGTGGATGCTTTTTATAATGAAATCTCATTAAACTTTGCTCACCCCTCCGTGATTTGGAGCAAGAGGTGACGTCACAGGAAGAAGAAAACTATCGGATTAAGGAAGTTGAAGGGAATAAGTTTGAAATGTCCTCATTATAAATGAGATTTGATTCTATTATTAGATTCGTTGACTTATTTTTAAAAGATTTAAAAATCTAAGTTATGTTTACGTCTTTTTCACAACACTTTATTGACCTTACTCCAAGAATAATATAAGAATACGTTTATTTTTAAAGGACTTAAAAAAGAAAGAGGTTCTCGACTCTGCTCTGATTACCTTGTTACTTCATTTTCTTTGCCAAACTGACAATTTCTTCGTTACTTATTTTCTCTGCAAATATTTAGCTGGTTATCTTAACAAAGGTTGAAATAAAGTTATTTTTGTGTGCGGCATAACTGCTGGGCCGGATGATGTCACCTGCCGACATAATACATCTGCGAGATATTTATACCATACGGTTTAGTAGGGAGGTTTGTTGTGAGTTTTGTAATGTTTGTACGTACTACGTATATTAAACTAATAATAAATCTGCTGTAAGTCGAGGGTCAATTTTGGGTTGACTCTCGACTTTCCTATCGAACCCTTATGATAGATAGTCGATTTTAGTGCCAGTATTCGGGTCTACGTTCAATAGAAGTGAGTCCTAATACAAATGTTACAAATATCCAATAGAGAAGTGTTCATGTGTGTGTATGTCTAGAACCAAATCGTATATACATAGTCCAGTGTTGTAATATCAAAGTACAATACAAATCAATGCACAGTATTCGGATCTCGACGTTGCAGGCCTGGCTCTGTAATAAAGGCTGAATGAACATTGTAGAGCACAATAGCAGCAACGATTGTAAGAGTACTGAGCTCGTCTGAATATACCGAATGTACTTGATGGATATTGAATATTGAAGACATTAAATTGATGATGGGAGTGCTTCCCTTTGGATTGATCGATCGACCCAATGAGAAGATAGTGGTAGTCTGTAGTCTATAGAACGAAATGGAAAAGTGGTCACTAATGATGTCCCTTTGTTTACTCAATATGGGAAATCAACAATAAAGGATTGTTTATGTAATTATTAAATTATTCTGACTTTGTTTAGTGTACGGTTAGCAAATAGGTCATTTGTTAAGGTTTTTAATTTCGCGCACACGGAGTCGCTGGCGACAGCTAGCATATAAATTAAATATACAATTGTATAAAAGCCAGTTAACAAATACAATGTAATTATCAACAGTACAAATAACATAATTAAGTACAAAGTTCCCATAGAGGAGTTCTACGAAACGTGACTATAATTGTAAGGTCGGTGCAGTGAATGCCGTGACAATGTCAATTATGTCATTGTGACTGACTACGTGACTTCATAGGTGGATCAGAGTGGGGACGATAAGGTCACTACTTTGACTATTTTATTTTGTACTGTCAAACGTTTGAACTAAAATGTTGTTGAGGAAGGAACACATTGTGATGCAACCTGCAGATATTGATGAAGAAATTTAAAGATATACGTGAACTACAACGACATTGCGTAAGCCGTTTTGACTGCGGGATAGTAGTCCTAACCTGGGTAGACTTACAGCCCCTTGATGGTGACGTATGTTGCTGATGTTGATAAAAATCTAACTTAAAACTAATAGAAACTATAAGAATTGGAATATAAAGTATCTAACAATAACATAATCGAAGTCATTGTACGTTCTGTTATCAGTTGCGGGCTATCAGTTCTTATCAGTCCTTCACTGACCGGAGTCAGGGGCAACTCTATTCACCGATATAGTCTGTACCGCGAGTCCACACTACCGAAACATTCACAAGTAGATCACATGAGAGTGAAGTAGAGCTGATAGTAGCTTAAAATATTATTGGTAGTGTAGTTGAAGCCATGAACCATACGGGGTTATATTTTTCCACAACTCCACGACTAGCGCGTATTTTGCGTAACTTCACAAATATCTTTGAAATTCTTCATCGATATGTGAAGGATGTTATTGGTTTTTGTAAAAGTATAATCACTAAGAACAGAATCCAAGTAAATAAATCAGAAACCTACTTCTGAGTTTCTTATAAAAACCCTTTATATTGTAAAGTTTAGTAATATTTCACTTCGTCGCTATCTGATTTCTTATTTAACAATTTCAGGTCAACGTACCAATCCCTTTGCACGAAAACTCGTCCTCCCATATTTGATTTTGCAGTCTGCAGCCCAAATACAAACATGTAGGCCCTCTTTACGATGCTGTAAATCTGGTCAACAATATAAAAATAATCCTTTAAAGGCGAAAGAGAATCAACAGGCTACAATGTAATACGTTTAACCCTTTTCGCTTTTTTTTAAATTCGATTTAATCACAAACGATTGAAAGTAACATTTAAATACACCGGATGTAGGCGAGGTAAAACATGCACATTTTGAACACAATGGATTTAAAACAAAAACGTAATGGGTATGATTGTCACATGGTGATATCAATTATATCTTTATGATACGGTTTATAACCATGTCTCAAGGTTTGTGGTTATAGTCATTGTCACCTCACATTGATTATGAATTTCTACAAAATGAACATGCTTATTCGTTTCTCGATTATTAACTAGAAATTCATAGCAAAATTATACAGAAAAAGGAAGTAAAGAAGTAAAGAAAAGGAAGGCAATTTCTTCCCTGACACGAGACGGAAAACAATAAAATAA
This sequence comes from Papilio dardanus tibullus, assembly GCA_013186455.1. Taxonomy (NCBI): domain Eukaryota; kingdom Metazoa; phylum Arthropoda; class Insecta; order Lepidoptera; family Papilionidae; genus Papilio; species Papilio dardanus. The sequence goes on from QDHC01003755.1 coordinate 30,588, forward strand.
ATGTCTTTACTACCAGTTTTCAGAACTTCTTATGTTGGATATTTCTTGTAAAGTAATAACTTATTCCCATAAGGCAGGCTTTTACGATTGCTGTAATATTCCCTAGATGCGATCTTCTACAAATAAACAGGATTCCTCTCCGTCATAAGGAAGAGCGGATTGCATTTCCCCAGACAAAACATAGAACACTTCCTCTGTAATTACAGCTATGAAATGCAGCGTCATGTATTACTATCCCTACTCTAAAATGTACCATACTCCTATAAAATAAAACATAAAATCCCTTAACTACTCCGCGAAAATAATTCACGTAAGCCAAAGCGTAAAAGTCGTTCACAGACAGGGGGGTAGGACGTGGAGGCGGACGGGGCTTACAAGCAGGGGGTGTTAGCGAGCTTCCGTACAAGTTTTACGCAATGGAACGTCGCGCTTTTCATGCAAACGATGCTCGATTGATATGTCGTAATTAAAAATGTTGGAAATCTTTAGAATGATATGCCCACGACGCAATTTATATGAATAGTTTCGAGGCTTCGCGCTTAAAATGAACTAGAAAACTTTAACTTAGCCTTTGGAAAGGCTTACATACCCCTACAAGTTTATTAAAGGTTTTTGTCATGTACAAGACTATTATTGAAACAATAGTCATATGAAATACTATGCCACTATGGGGACCATTTAAGTTTGATCGATGCGGTAGCCAGCGAGGCGCCACTGTTACCCCATTGCATCAAGCTTATGTGACATACTGGGGGTTACACAGGGAACTAACGACGTTTTGAGAGATTACGTGAAACCATTAGTATGGGGAAATTGAGATTTTATTTCAGTGTGATTTCTTTTTAATTTTATCTGTATTTACCCGTACTAGTTAGAAGAATTTGTTTTTCTTCTTTCAGCTCTATAGTCTTTCATGAGCTTTGGTTTGGTCCAGTGATATCTTATTTCGTAATATTAATCAGGATTAAAACAAAGTAAGTGGAACATCATTCCGACGGTCCTCAGAAATGTACTGTGGGATATAACCGTTATTTATTTCCTTATGTATTATTTGAAGTTTGCGTGATGTCGCGATCATTAAATTTGCACGCAGTGAGACCATCTCACCGCTAGTAGCGTGAACCATTAAAATTTTATACCCGCTTCGCCGCAAGTATCTGTCTAGTTAGAAATATTTAGTATGGAGTTCCCTTATGTATGTTGGATGTAATACCGGTCCTAGGTTCGATTTTATATCCAAACTTCTTAGTGAAATATATTTATGTCAATTTTGATACTTTCGTTGAAATTGTCTTCTAAATATATGATGTAAAAAGAAATTAATGCTTCAGTTACACAGATTTACCTCAGTTATGATGAACAGGTGTAAATTTTACGTAGCTTGTCTACGATTTTGTTTTATTTAATTACACTTATATGTTTTTTTATTACACAAATACAAAAGAACTATAATAAACATGTGTTTTCGTGTTTTTTTGTTATCTAGGTGTGATAAGATAGGTCAGGTCGGACGGGCGCGGACGTAATCCGGTAGGTCACCCGGCGTCCTGAACCCGGAGCCCGGTGCTAGGATCGATACCCACTCGCAGACTGACCGGGGATAATATTGATTTGTTATTAACTTCAGTGACGTCATTTCCTCCTTTAATAAAACTTCCGGGCTATAAATAGGTCCTAATAATTAATGCGAGCATGTTTTTAAATATCTTGTAGTTATAACAAAAATAACTTAGATCTTAATTGGAGGCGGTGTCATCATTTACAAAAACAATATAAACTTTGTTTTCATATTATTTTTTATTTGTTACAGGTAATGAAGACAATTCAAATTGACTTATAGAAACGTTGTAGACGTATAATAGGAGTAAGTAAACATATCATCATCAACCTTTTTCTGTCCACTGTTAGACATAGACCTTTCCCAATACGTATGCATATGTTATGATTTAATTTTCATTACAAACATACATGTGACATAACCAACATATAGTACGTAAGTACTACGTAGTAGTAAGAAATTTAAAGGTGTGAAGTCACGCAAAATACGGTTGTGGAGTGAAGGAAAATGGAGCCCACCATGGCTCGAACTACATTACTACTACTACTCGTATATAAATATGTCACATTTACGTAGTAAATGGTTCTATCATAGACTATGGATAAACGAGTAAAGGTGATTTGTAGTTATGGACCAATTCAGATAGTTTAGTAATACGTTAAATAAGTTGTTTAAACTTTTTTCTTATAAGAGAAGCGGCAAACGAGCGGCTGGATCACCGAGGTGATCTTTGACTCACATGGACATTTGCAACAAACTTAAAAATATAAAGTTACAACGATCTCTTTAAACAATTATCTGAATTACCAATATATTTTTACTTATGTAAGCCTATAGGCTATAGAAATTCAGTTTTTTAAATTGTACAGTTTAACTGTCCAGGCAAAACTGACGTACACTCGTCAAGTTGAACTGCACAGCTGAACTGTATTCAGTTTTGTCTACACACCTCATTTTTAACGGTAGTCGAACTGTACGGTTAAAACTGAGCGTCTTTAGCCAGCTTTATAATAACGTAAACCAAATCAGAGATGCATTATGTTTTTAAAAGCTTAAAGGCATGCCAAAAACTATTCCCTTGTCTCGTTTCCGCCGTCTAGACCGGAAGGATACGAAGCTGGCTCGCAGTCTAGATAAAGTTTCTCCTAGGATAACTACAGTATACACAAATATTAAAACTTAGAAGTTCTAGTCTTCTTTTGTAAATTTAAAGGAATGTCATTATTCGTATTGTACCATCTAATGATATTTATTTGTAAACAGCAGCAATGTATTTTAATAAACATCAGGAGCTTTTTCAATAGTGGTCAACTCCGTCCCTGCGGACTTGAGATAACAGCCATTTCACCATTACCAGCTCACTATACGTCCCAACCGAGCGGCTCGGAGCCTACCCTAAAGGAGTGTCGGTGTCAAAACAGCACTTATGTATAATACGTTAGTCAGTATATAATGACCAGTTTTGAAAATAACTTCCTGGCATACATAAGTGCTGTTTTTTTAAGTCGGCGAGGATGCAGTTGATCACTTTTGAAAACCTCCTGACATATAAAGCCGACGTACACACGTCATTTTTGTCTACACATGTTATCTTTAACTGCTCAGTCGAACTGTACAGTTAAACTGATCGTCTGTAGCCGGTTTAAGCGGTGTTATGTCACGTAAGTGTATTTACTAGTACAAGAGTAACAGGTATGCGAGGTGGCGAGGTGGCAGTGAACTCTGTAATTGATTCGAGCCGCTGGCCACGCTCCAAGCTACCTTACTATCAATTCTAATGTTAACTGACGGCCCTAGCTTTACGTGTAGTCTTAAAGATAAACTAATCAAGGGTTTTTAATAAATATAGAATACATTGTGCTCGTGCCGTTGGAGATTACGGGAGTCAATCGAAGTCGAGAATGGGCACTGACGGAGTCTTATTTACTCAAGTCTCACATAACACTGTTTTGCCTCCAGAAAGTAGGGGATATTTTGATGTTTTAGCCCTCTCCACTCGGTGCAAAATATAGTTGTAGAGAGCAAGTAATGTTGGTTACCTTGGTTTTGTGATTGTCGTGGGACTCTCGTGCATTGTGACCGCTTATTATTGTTTGCAACGGTTTTCATTGTCTATAAATAGATGCGCTTGGCACACAATACGTGAACACGAGAAAAATCTGCTACTAGATAAACAATTTGAATAGTTTGTGTTGTTTACAATTGGGAAAGTAGGTTTTGTAAATGTTACTCTTTTTTATTAGAAGGGGGCAAATGAGGGGCTGGATCACCGTGGTGATCTTCGACGCTCATGGACATTTGCAACACTCGAGGAACCGCAAATGTGTTGCCGGCCTTTAAGATTTGATAGTGTCGCTTCTTGAAGGTACCTAAGTCGTAGCGATTTGGAAGTACCGCCGAGGAAAGAATTCCACAACACGGCTCTGCGGGGCAGAAGGTTCCGCGACAACGTTACCTACGATAATGTGTTAAGCCTTGTACGCACTAGGACAGTAGTTTAGTCGGGTAGCAAGTAGCAAGTATCCGAACAAAGAATTACTAATCTATTCTACTAAAATGTTGCTGTTCGGACACGTTTAGTCACTAAATGACTGCCCCAGTTCCTATTTAGGCTTAAACGAGTCCGAACTGTATTAAATCCTTTGATCGTGTAAATGCTACTTGCTATTCGACTAAAATACTATCCTAGTGCGAACAAGGTTTTAGATACAGCTATTTAATTTTTAGTTTAAAATTGTCATTATCTGTAATTCACTATCTTCTTGTTCTTTTAAAAGTGTCATCTTCATTTACAAGGCGATGCAGCTCTGAAGAAACGAATAATTGATCTTGCCACCACTGGCGTCGTTTTTTAGTTCTGTATATTAATTGCACCATTCTTTGTAAATCTCTGTCTTTGACAATCTTCTAGTAGTTCGTTGAGCTTTTCTTTTATCAAAAAAAAAACTTCGATTGAAATCTCCGGTTTGCATTGTATAGCTTGTCCTAATGAGTCCTCAGTCTATCATTGTTGGGTCCGCTACAAAGAGATCCGAGTGGTACAACAATGCGCATCGTACGGACAGACAATCGGTAGTATTGTGTGTTAATGTAGTTGTAATTTGGCTTGTGTTTGAATCGTCATATGTTTGTTTTGGTTAAGATGGTACGTACTGGTAGTAGGTATACCTTTTTAATTAGTATTGATGGATCCCATCATTTCCTTATAGAAAAGAGTCGGAAGGGAACGAGTACTAAAATTAGGACTCAGACAGGCACTCTAAAGCCTTGTACGCCTTGCATACCTGGATAGTATTTTAGTCGAGTAGCAAGTATCCGAACAAAAGATTTACTAATTTACTCTACTAAAATGTTGCTGTTCGGACACGTTTAGTTACTAAATTACTCGCCACTCGACAAAAATACTATCCTTTTGTGTCAAGGCATACCTTCCTGCCTAACATTCAAGTTTTCCTATCAAAATTGTTATTGTCAATTTATTATAATAGAAATGGTAGCCGTCTATACAAAAATGTTAAATTTATAATGTTATTTCTAACCAACTCTAGAACGTAACATCCGTATAAGTAAGGTTAATTCATCTATTTAGTATACATCATTGTTGGACAATGCACAATGTCTTGCATTCTAATATTGAACGTTGAATAGTATCCGTGACGTGACCAGACGTCCCGTTTTCAACGAGACTGTCCCGTTTTACAATCATGTGTCCCGGTGTCCCCGGAATAATGTCGGACGCCAAATTGTCCCGTTTTGAGTATAAAGTGAAATGGTCACGTTAAGTATCCGCTATTAATCCAACGTTCACACGGGCTCTTTTACAACGCGAGCTAAAAAACTGTTGAGTTAGAACAAATCAATTGACTTGTATCATACGGCGGCGCTGGATGAAACAAAGGTTATGTTACGGGGTTCGTAATGAGCGAGGGCGTTGAAAGAACGTCCGTACGAATGCATGTTAAAGCTATTAGCGTGCTGTACAAGCATGCATAGATATTAATTAGTATGATATCGATCGAACCTCTCAATTTGTTCGTTACAATTAACGCGCCTAAAAACTATGACGAAACTGTTCACTAACCTAGAACCGCACAGAGCAATGTTACGTAGAGATTGTTGAAATCGGTTCGTATTCAACGCCCTCTATGCCTTTTATGATTTTCTTTTTGATAAAGTGCTTCGCTGCAGAAAAATAAAATAAATTACTCAACTTATGCGACTTATCAAATAAATAAAATATAAGAAAGACGTAGAAAAAAATCGTAGCAAATATTTTTATAATCCTACGGCTTCATTAGACCGAGTTCGCGTAAGGCCGTTTTTAACGTGGCATCGGTCTAATGAAGCCTTAGGGTAAGAAAAGATAGACAAGGTAATCAAGAGGGGTGTTCAAAAGAAGTTTTAATTAACAGTAAATATTTTTGTAATCTCTGTTATGTCTGTCGGTTAGTTAGTCTGTGCCGAGGTCGCTGCCCCGCCAGGTGTAAAGGAAAACCTTTGTTGGTGCTACGGGCGAGGTACTATCAAATATTTAGCTCATTGGAATTGTTCAATATTGCTTTATTTAAATCTTCACGACTGCAATGTAGAACGGAGTAGGTATATTTTTTACTAATATTAGAAATTAGCTATTGTGTGCGAATACGTCCGCGTGGAATTAAATAATATAGCCTATGTTACTCGGGGATAATGTAGCTTTCTAATGGTGAAAGAATTTTTGAAATCGGCCCAGTAGTTCTTGAGTTATTTCAATACATACAAAAATACAATGTTTCTCTCTTTATAATATTTGGATTGATGAATGTTTTTTTCATGATATCTCCAGCCAGGCTGAGTGGATCTTGATGTTTATCACAAATGTAAAATATAGTCAGGAAGAACATAGGTTTACTAAGTTTTTTAATTCTGCCCGGTCAGAGTGGGGGTCGAGAGCTAGTTTTTTTTGTTGTTTTTTTAAGGTTTCGTTGTTCGTTGTTTAACGGAAGTGAGATAGGAAGTGCGGGTCGATGACTTTTACCATTTCTATTTCCTTTGTTTTGATGTACGTTGACAGTTTACTATTTATTAAGCGTTATTGTAGAACGTTGATGGTGAACAGTATAACCTCCTTATGTTGGAAGTCGGTTAAAAAGAAGCTCCGCTATCCCAGTTGGCTTTGATTTGAGAAAATGTCATATAAGAAAAAAAACCATTGATTTGATAACCTCCTTGTCCTTCTCTCGGAAGTCGGTTAAGATAGCTACAGTATGTTAAATTATGAAGCAGGGGAGTATCGTTGGTAATGAAACGCGGTAAGAGATTTTAACAGACAGATATATTTTTCATAGATTATAAACCACAGAGTAGTAAATTA
>QDHC01003755.1:49761-71404 GCA_013186455.1 Papilio dardanus tibullus
GGGGGTACAAAAAGTCCATAGAGAGGGTCTTTTAGTCGGTATGTGACTCAGGATAGGTGACCAATAAGCCGGAGCCCGACACACTGGACGCATAGCTCCCAAGTCTGATGGTGACTTAACCTTCAGTAGCCTGATTTACGAAAGTAATGTGAACATTCGGTTCAAAGATTGGTATCAAATTGAAACTCTAGGTTATTAAGGGTTAAGGCATTTTTCCCTCTATAAAAAAAAACACAGACTGATACAAAACACAAACAAAGACATGTAGTCGCGTACAAGATGTACGCAAGTACACTCGGAGAAATTGACGGTGTACCGCCATGCTTCGGCTTCATTAGACCGAGTTCGCGATATGAACGTTATTCCGAAGCAATATCTCCGTTTTTATCTTGAACTCGGTTTAATAAAGCCGTAGGGTTAAAGCTACAGTCGTTCGTACGCGTTGAGACGACGTGGAAACAATGACCAATAAGCTTAACACTATACAACTTATTGCTTTTTATTATAATCTCGTCGTTTGATTAAATCAATATTAACTATTTGGCTAATCTATTAGTAGTTCTGGAGCTTGTCTTTTAAAAAAGAAAGAGATTTTGTAGACGAAACACCGCGAATTTCTGTGACTGTACCTACGTAGGTACACGTTGATATCAATGTATGACGAACATGTATAAAAAAGTAGCAGTGCAATAAACATGTCGCGAATCTTGGAGTACATTCAAAGATTATAAATTTAACATTTGATCATCGACTCGTTTAGATTTCATGAAACTCGAAATGTAATCATCTCTAAATAAACGTCTTACGAGAAAAATAACATTGTCAATGACTATTTATTTTTGACCGGAAATGAGTCGAGCGATGTCATCAACGTAAGTGCCCCTAAGTGGTCTCTTAGTGGAGATTAACTTAGATAATTTTACAGTACAGATCCTTAAAGCTTTCAAACCTACCAGGATTATATTTTGGTCGAGTAGGAAGTAATTTAGTAACTAAACTTGTCAAAACAGCAACATTTTTGTAGAGTAGATTAGTAAATCCTTTGTTCCGATACTTGCTACTGGACTTAAATATTATCCGCATAGTAAAGATTTTAGGAATGTGTATTTCATAGTTAGAAGTTGTATCTAAAATTAACACACGCGAAAAGCTTTCATTTTTTAGTAGTTTTCAACGTAAACCATAAAATATATCAGTTTTTTGTTAATTTTTCAACATTCCATTATTCTGTTATGATTTAGTTTTTTAGAGGTTTGTTTGAATACGAAAAACTATTGAATACATAAATTGCATGCAACAGTATTGGATTTAGGTTAAAAGGGAGCCTACTATTTAAAATGTTATTGCAGTATGCAGGTTAGATTATAGATAGATTTAATGTTTTCCGAATACAATGGTGATCAAACTAATTTTAATAATTATATACTCCTTTGAACATGAGTTATCGTATCGTGAAATTAAAATAAATTATAGTTTTTCTTGTTTTTGTATTATTTTTACAACAGATGTATGTCAAATGTTAAGTTTAAGGAAATGATGGGAAGGGAAATGGATATGGCGGAGTAGGGGACGTATAGGAAGAGGAATTATCCTCTTGCTGTGCGTCTCCTTCGTAGATTAGGGTTGACAACGCATCTGCAATTGCAGATGTCTATGAGCAGCGGTGGTGGCTTCGCTATTTCAGCGAATCTTGGTGACCGCTTGCTCGTTTGCCACATTGTAATATAAAAAAAGGTTTCGATGTTTTCATCAGTGAAGTAAAAATTATTATTATCTGTTTATACGGTAGCGCTTATAAATCGCGACGCTTTTTTAACGCACAGCGTTGAATTTTGAGCTCTAGATGAACGAAATAAGAGTGATTTTACAGCGTTCGTAATGAGCAAGAACTTGTGACTTGTGTTTGTTGATTTAATACTAATATTATAAAGAGAAAAGATTTATACTTTTGTATGTATTTAAATAACGTAAAAACTACTGGGGCGATTTTAAAAATTCTTTTACTGTTAGCTACATTATTACCGAGTAACATAGGGTTTATCCGCGAAGTCGCAAACGACAGCTAGTATTTATTACATTGAGATAATAAAGTTTGAGTACCACTCATTTTCTACGTAGCGTCTCCATAGCGTCCAAAATGTAGTAATGAATTGAGTCATATTTCGATGCAGCGGGATAGCTTAATGCAAGATGATGTCATTGGCTACAGACATTTGGCAAAAACTCGTTATTGCAAGTTCAAGTGATGTCATTCATTGTTGTTGTTTTCCCCGAGGTGACCTAATATCTACAATTATACCTTTTTGATTTTATTCATGTCTAGTTACGTGCAAAAAATAATTATTTAAAAGTAATAACCAACCTATACTAATATTATAAAGAGAGAAACTTTGTATTTTTGTTTGTATTGAAATAACTCAAGAACTACTGGGCCGATATCAAATATTCTTTCACCATTAAAAAGCTATATTATCCCCGAGTAACATATGCTATATTATTTAATTCCACGCGGACGAAGTCGTGCACAATAGCTAGTAAGAAATAAATCGTGACTCGAAAAGTTTAGAAGTAATTTAGTAAGACATATTTAAAAAATAATAAATTCTTCTAACGTTATTACAGACAAAACCACATTGTAAAGATCGATACAGCCCAACCTTTATAAGCGAGAGCCCAAGGGACTTTATTTGTCTGGCTTATATACGTTTCTGTATAATCTTAGTTTCTCTCTAATGGAGGAAGCTCGTCGGGACCAAAGAATGACTCTCAGTTATGGAGGTTTGCTTGTCCAGGTTTGGCTGTACTTTCTAAAATACTAGACTGATTGTCGACAAAGTGAGCCCATCACATCATGGGTCGTACTAAATTTCTTACAACCTCAACTCAAATTCCCCGAAAAAACTCAAAAACTCGAAAATGTCTAGCCTCATACATGTTGCATACCGCCGTCCATTCATAGTGAAGTAGCCGATATAAATACACGCTGAAGTAACGTAGAGACGTAATCATTTTGTATATAGTTAGTACTGCTCAGTCGAGCAGACTTGCGCTGCGTGTGCGCAGATCTTGTGCTTTTTGGATATTTTGTGTTTTTTTTATTCGTAATGGTGTTTAACGATTGTTGGAACCCTTCTTGTACATGTTAGTATTTATTATGATTTTTTTTTGTGTAATTTTAGTTTGTGTTGTATTTTGAGTGAATATGGCAGCATAAAGCTGTAGTTTGTCCATAAAAATATAAGTGATATTTTAAATATATATCTACTATTTTCGTAATATAACAATGTTAATTGCGTGTCAAGGTAAAAGTTTATTAAAACAAATTAGTATTCAACAGTATAGCTTGAATTAAAGTTCAGTTAATGTATAAATTTTAGGTAGTAGTAGTAGTTCGTCCCATGATGGGCTCTATTATCCTTCACTCCGCGACTAGCGCGTATTTTGCGTGATTTCACACATATCTTTGAATTTCTTCGCCGATATGTGCACATCACGATGTTTACCTTCATCGTAAGAGCTTCGGGTATGTACATATGAAAAACACATTGGTAGATGGCGGGATTCGAACTCGGGACCTGTAGATTACAAGTCAAGAGACCTCTGAGCCACCGCTCTATTACTATTACTTCTGTCCACCCCTTTTTTAGATATTGGTGTTATTTAGAGACTAAATATTTCGATATCAGTACGATTACTGTCTTATTAGTCATATATCGTTTAAGATGAAATATTGTCTGATAGTCAATTAGCAGTATATATGATTCACGTCTACATATGTAGCAGATATGTCATAGTGCGTAAAGGTACATAGCAATATATATTTGCTTAAAGATATCATAGAAGGGTAAAAATACGTTTTTTTTCCGTTATTTGTATACAGATATATCTAAAAAGATATAGAAAATGGCACAAAAAAGCCATGTATTAAGTCCTTAAAGGTTTGTTTTTTATTTTGTGATATTTTTGACAAAAAAGTCTTCAGAGAAATGAAATTGGATTTAGGGTTGATAAATATAATTTTCTTAAAATCGCAATAAATTATTATTAAGATTAAATCGTTGATTAATCATAGTTATCTTTATACAAAGATGAAAGAGTTTGTTCATAGAATTTCCATGTAAATAAAGATTTCCCGTTATTTGTAAATGTAAACAAATATTTATACTTCTAGTTAATATTTAGTTTGGGTAAACAAATAGTTTTGTCAGTCTGCCAAGCGCACTTAATTATACACGATTAACTTAATTGGATTGTTATTAACAATTAAACTTAATAGGTAAGCGTTAATACGAATGATAAATAGCTAGAATTTATGGTTTTATATGTATTGAAATAACTCAAAAATTACTGAGTCTATTTCAAAATTTTCTCCGTTAAGCATTGTTCGCACCAGGATAGTATTTTAGTCGAGTAGCAAGTAGCATTTATCCGAACAAAGGATTTACTACTGTTCGGACTCGTTTAAGCCTAAACCTACGCACTGGGTAATAACTCATTTTTAATCTACTTTCCCTTCCTTTTCTTCCTATAAGGAAATGATGGCAAGAGGAAGTGGATTTTCCAGGGGAGGGGACGCTTATGGAGAGGAATTATCCTCTTGCTGTGCGTCTCCTCCTCCGAAGATTAAGGGTAGGCAACGCATCTGCAATTGTAGATGTCTATGGACAGCGGTCGCTTCGCTATTTCAGCGAGTTCAGGTGGCCGCTTGCTCGTTTGCCACTTTATAATATAAAAAAAAATAGTAACTATACGTGTCCGAACAGCAACATTTTAGTAGAATAGATTAGTAAATCCTTTGTTGGGACAGTTGCTATTTGACTAAAATACTATCTTAGTATGTACAAGGCTTTAGAATGCTACATACCTGAGTAACATAGGCTATTCAATCCCGTACAGACGAATTCGCGAGCAACAACTAGTATACCATATTAGCTGTTATCCTAGTTTTTATCATTATTTCCAGCGCTAGCCGCGGGTGACAAAGATGATGCGATGCCGGGAGACGCGGCCAAGCGGCACACGATGCCGCCGCAGCCCGCGCCGAGACCCACCATCAAAGACAAGGTATGACATTTCACATTTATTAGACATATTAGACATAATATGCTTATTTCTTGTTATGAATATAGAATTCCATTTTAGTATTTTACCTATTTGTATGTATTGTTAAATACAGTGGATACCTGGATACGTGTTGCTCAAGAAACCGCGATATTTGTCTTGCTAATAGAGGTTTCTGTCTAATCCAAGATCCGCTTATGGAGGTAGCTCGTCGGGACCAAAGAATGACGGTCGCTTATAGAGGTTTCTCAGATGAGCGAGATTTTTTCACCTACATAAGCGAGAAACTAGAGAGAAACCTCACGCGGTTCCTTGGACGCTTATCCACGTTCTACTCTATAATAAAAGAGGTGGTAACATGTATTGAAATTTCTAAGCTATAGATTTGTTTTGACAATTAGCCGTACTCAGAATTAGTTGGTCAGTTACTAATGCCCTTAATGTTGATTTGTCTAAAAATACTCGTATATCTACACTCCCTAGACAATTTTACGATTCTTTTGAAAACTTAATCTATGTTAAAACGAGTTTATTTTATGTACTTTCCGAATGTTCAAACTCCACTCAAATTTAAGCGTCGCTTAAAATCTAAGTGGCTTCAAAAATAAACGAGATCGTTGTAGAGTTTGGAGTTTAAGCGTTTTAACGTCTAAGACGTTATTAAATATTTCAGTGGCGTTTGAATTCGGCCGTAAGTCTAATACTATATTAAATTGTATAGTTTTTTTTTTATTTTTTTTGTATATTGTATAACTTGTGTAAATGTTATTTTCTTATCATAATGTATTTCATGTCAGTAGTGAGAAATGTAAAACTGTGATTCCATTTGTTGAAATACTTGTATAAAAACATCATCCCTCTTAAGCCTTGTACGCACCAGGATAGTATTTTAGTCGAGTAGCAAGTATCCGAACAAAGGATTTACTAATCTATTCTAGTAAAATGTTGCTGTTCGGACACATTTAGTTACTAAACTACTACCCTAGTGCGTAGGAGTCCTAACTGTAGTAAACTATAGTAAAATATATCTTTGGTTAACAAATTATAAACTTCATTTGTATGTGTTTATTTTAACAAGAGATAATTAATTTCACTTCGAAATAACCTTATTTAAATACAATATACATTACTACTTATAATTTTATTATTGTATTTCATTAATATCTCATGTAATAAATGAGCAATATAATAATTAAAATCATTACCCTATTCATTACACCGAGTTCGCGAAAAAATGGTTATTTTGGAGTAAGTTTTTCCGTGACATCGGTCTAATGAATCCATGACATTGTATGATTCATTGTTCATGCTGATTGAGTGGATTGCAACTAAATAGTCCTTGCTCTTATGAAAACATTCAATTGTCTATGATTTTTATTAATACGTAAAACAATATCCCATTGGGAAGAAAAATAATGATGTTTGTTTTGGTTTAAATCAAGGTTTCAAATTATTAGTCGTCAGAAATACAATCGAACTTGGATAAGATAAGAGTCGAAGATAACTCGATTGTAGAGGTATGAGTTTCTCGCTTATGGAGGTAGCTCGTCGCGACCATAGAATGGCTCTGACTTATCCGGGTTTGACTGTATCGGCTTATTTAACGGACCACCCGTGTATTACATTTTGTTACTTAGAGAATTATAATTTGTATTTAGTTACTTATCACCTCAAAGGCAGGTAACGCATCTGTGGTTCCTCTGGTATTGCAGATGTCGAACGTCGTTAATTACCTCGGTGTTCACGCTTCGTTTGCCCACTTTTCTTATATAAAACTTAGCTTTTAATATATGTACAGTCAAGGATTTTTATTTCCTACCCCATTAGCTTAGGTATTTTATTATCATATATCATTAAATGGGAGATAAATTTAATTCTTTGACTGTTCGTTGTGATCCACTCGTTAACCATTACACCGCATGCGGCCGGAGCAGCTGCGGCGGCGGTCCGGCGGCACGGCCAGCGCCTCCTCCGCCAGCTCGCTGGAGGGGGAGTACCTCGCGGACCGCATGGAAAAGGTTAAATATCACAGAGTAGATTCGTTTGTAAACCATTTGAACCAGTAGGCTTATTGGTTAACTGGGGTTTAAGGGGTTTGTGAGATAGTCTGTGCATTGTAGACTCGTCTAGTGCAGTAGGCGTATTGGTGTACTGTGGTTTTAGTAGATTTGTGAGATAGTGTGTGCATTGTAGACCCGTTTGATGTGACTTGATGCAGTCGCCTTATTGGTATACTTGGGTTTAGGGGGCTTGTGACATGGTCTGTACATTGTAGACTCGTTTGATGCAGCAGGCGTATCGGTGTACTGAGATTTTAGAAGTTTTGTTAGGTAGTTTGAGCATTGTAGACTCGTTTGATACAACTTGCAGTAGGTTTATCGGTGTATTGGGGTTTTAAAAGGTTTGTTAGCTAGTCTGTGCATTGTAGAGTAGCTTTTCAAAAGCAGTTGTATTGGAAACTAGGAACTGGCGTGTGTGTGAATTCGATTACGATGTCTACAGATTTGAATTAGAAATAACAGAGTAGATAGCAGACTTTCAGTAGGGTAACTGGGATACTGGTATAAAGTATTTTTAGGTATGTTGTACACAGTTAGATAAAATAAAGATAATGTAAGATAACTCAAATAAGAATCAGATTAATTAACTTTTTCCAAAATACCTTCAACGCAATATTGCATGTGATCATGACATGCAACCATTTTCATCGATATGTCAGAGTATTTTTCAGTATTGATTTAAATTTATTAAAGTAGGTCATTTAGTCCCTTAGAGTTTAGAAAAAACTTTTGCCTGAGGCATGGGAAATAGGAACAAAGCACATATGATTGCGTTGGTAGATCAGTTTGATTGCACTTTTGTAGTTTGTTTAACAAATTCTTGAATGCCTGAAGTATGTCGTAGTTCTTTGGATATTTCTAATAGTTAAAATATGCAACGTAAGTACCAATCGGAAAATTGTAATATTACTATGATTTTTTTTTATAAATTACCAAAGATTACTTTCGAAATTGGTGAAAAAAAAGAAACATCTACGAGAAGTGTGAAGTCGTGCTTGATTCTGAATTTTTAAATAGTTGCTGATGAAAGCTTTGTGATATTGCAGAAACCACCGCCAGGTGCAGTGAAGGTGATGCCCACAGCGCCGCCAGACAAGAAGGAAGAAAAGAAAGTAGCGGAGAGAAAGCCAGCTGAAAACGGTTAGTTAATAGACGATGTGTAGGGTAGTTTAAAAAAACTAACATATTAAAGATACAGTAATAAAGTAACTGCGCTACAAAACTGAAATAAACATTTACTATTGTATATATCTTCAAGATAATAAAATCATTTTTTACTAAATACTTTATATTTGTTACCAGGTACAGACACAACCAGTGACCCTGGTATCACAAACAATGTCGAAACTCCCAAGAGATCAAAGGTAAGTGAAGAAGTTATATCTCTTTCACACATTTCAATTTCATGTTCTACGTTTTGTCCGAACAAGCGGAATGGTAGATGAAAGTTTGTTGTCCACTTTTGTGTGATGTCTCATAGTAGTTTGTATAATACAACGTCTTTGTAAATATAAATGTTAGATGAGCAATTAGAACAAGCATGCATTGATAGTACTGCATTTTTGTACTTTCACAATTTATCTTAATAAGTTTTTAAATTCTCCGTATGCAAAGTTCAATTTTTATAATTTAATATTCAGTTTTATGATTATTTTATCACTGTTTTTTTCCTTTCCTCCCTTTCTCTACCACCAGGCGGGTGGCTTTGGACTTTTCGGTAGCAGAAAAGACAAGTCGCCAAAAGAAGAAAAATCACCTAAAGATAAATCACCAAAATCGAAAGACAAATCACCGAAAGAAAAAGATAAGAAATTAAAAGATCCTAAACCGAAAGTCGCCGTACTCGATACGTCACCCGATAGCTCCAATCTAGACAGCTCCGTTGAAAAGAGCCCGGCGAAAGACAGCAAGCCGAGCTTTACCAAGCCTTACGAATATACCGATACAGAGAAGAGTCCAACTCGCACTAAGCCTTTCATACAAGGTGCATTCAGTTACGAAAAGGAACCTCTCTCTGACGAAAAGCAGAGAAGTCTCGATGAAAGTCAAAGTCCGACTACCAGAAAAGCAGGACTCGCTTTTAACTACGCGCCCGGCGAAGAAACGAATCTGGTGGAGAGCGCGCAGAAACGAAAGACGCCGGAAGATCTCAATAAATTGAAAACACCCGGCATTGATTATGTACAATCGGCAGCCTTGAAGGAACAAGCTAAGGGACCTAAACATCTCATCGATCCAACTTTAGCGTTACTGGATTCCGAGAGAGCCCATCACGAAACACCAGTTGCAGCGGCGGTGCCTATCACCAAGAAAGAAAATGAAATACAAGTGGTCATTATTACAGCCAGATATAACCCCAAGACTAAGAAATTAGATGATGCTAATGGAACAGTACTGATAAACAAGGGTACATTGAATAAAGCCAACGGAAAGGTACAAACAGATTCCGAGCTTATTAATACAAAGTCCGGTCAAATTAACTACACTGACTTCAAGACGGGTAAACAAGAAGTCAAAAATGGTCACGTTGATTCTAAATCGGGCCATATATTATTTACGTCCGGTGTCATCGATCCTAAAACAGGAAAAATTGATCCTACTTTGGCGCAACAATACTGCTTTGTGGAGAAGTCCAAAGATAACGTTGGTGCTAAACCAGGCAGAGAGGTCGATTTAGTTGTTATAACAAGTAAATACGACGGTAAGCACAAAAAGCTTGATCCGGCACATGCGCACGTCGATGTGTCCAAAGCTGTGGTCGCGCCCGATGGTACAGTTCATTCTAACTATGGCCTAATCGATCCTAGATCCGGTAAAATTGATTACGTTGATCCGAAAACCGGTAAACAAGATCCTAAACAGGCGTACGTAGATCAAAAGACAGGTAATCTGCTTGTAACGACCGGTGTCCACGATCCGAAGTCTGGAAAAGTAGACTCGTCGCTTGGACAACAGTTCAGTATCGTTGAGAAAGACGCAACGAAGGCGAATAGAGAAGTAAGATTAGTTGTGATAACAAGCAAATATGACATCAAAGCTAAGAAGTTGGACCCGACGTTTGCTCACGTCGACTCTATTAAAGGCGTATTGAGCGGATCTGATGGTAAAATATATTCTGAATATGGTATTATAGATCCGAGAACGGGTGAAATCCAAGTCACTGATACCAAGACTGGTAAGCAGGAAATCAAACAAGCCTCAGTGGATCCGAAAACTGGTAACATTCTACTTCTGTCTGGAGTTATTGACCCTCGAACCGGTCAATTAGACACTACTTTAGGACAACAATACAGCATTGTTGATAAGCCTATATCCACATTCGCAACTGTCCCCGGTAAAGAAGTACAAGTGGTTGCCATAACCAGCAAATACGACACTAAAAATAAGAAGTTAGACACGCCCAATGGATTCGTTGAAATATCTCAAGGTGTTATAAGCGACAAAGACAGTAAAGTCCATTCTAATTTCGGTATTTTGGATCCTAACACAGGAAAAATACATTTTACGGACCCCAAGACTGGGAAGCGCGACTCGAAACAAGCTACAACAGATCCAAAAACAGGTAGTTTTGTTGTAACTTCTGGAGTTATCGATCCAAAGACGGGTAAAGTTGATTCGTCACTTGCTCAACAGCTGAGTATTGTTGATAAGGACGCTAGAAAAGGAGTACCAGAGAGACGAGTGAATTTAGTTGTTGTCACTGCCAAATATGACCCCAAGCATAAAAAGTTAGACCTTGCCACTTCCCATGTCGATACATATCCCGGTACTGTGGATAATGATGACAAAGTTCACACAGAATTCGGAGTAATTGAACCTAGCACGGGACAAATTACCGTTATTGATCCTGTAACGGACAAACCTGAAGTGAAGAAAGCGTCCGTCGATGCAAAGACGGGTAACTTGTTGTTAACGTCAGGAGTCGTTGACCCTAAGACTGGAAAAGTCGATAACACTCTAGGACAGCAGTTTAGCATAGTCAATACACCTACAGACACGTTCGCCGTAGTCCCGGGTAAGGAAGCCCAATTAGTGATTATAACAAGTAAATATGACGCTAAAAACAAAAGATTAGATAACCCTAACGGACATGTTGATACTTCAAGAGCTGTTATTTCTTCAGACGGAAAAGTTCATTCTAATTTCGGAGTGCTAGATCCAAAAACGGGTAAAGTAGAACATTACGATACGGTATCAGGAAGGCAAGAGATTAAACAAACTGCTGCTGATCCAAAAACAGGATATTTCATTCTGTCAACTGGCGTTCAAGATCCTAAAACGGGCAAGACAGATTCCTCTCTTGCTCAACAATGGTCAATAGTAGAAAAAGATGCTCTAAGAGAGAAACATGTGAATTTAGTCATTGTCACGTCTAAATATGAACCCAAGAATAAGAAATTGGATCTTACGGATGCGCACGTTGATTCAGTCCCAGGAGTTATAAAGAATGATGGCAAAGTTTACACAGAATTTGGTACGATAGATCCTAGCACAGGACAAATTACTGTTGTTGATCCAACAACACGTAAACAGGAAATAAAAACAGCAGCTGTCGATGATAAAACAGGAAATCTTTTGTTGACTTCAGGTGTCGTTGACCCTCACACAGGAAAAGTTAACACAGACTTAGCACAACAGTTCTCTATTGTGAGTAAAGATAGCGACAAGATTCCTTCAGTGCCCGGTCGCGAAGTGCAGCTTGTAATCATTACAAATAAATACGAACCCAAAACTAAGAGATTGGAGAATCCTAATGGTCAAGTACAAACTTTACCTGCAGTTATCACCAACGATGGAAAAGTACATGCAAATAATGTTATTTTGGATCCTAAAACGGGTAAAATCGAACAGGTAGACCCTAAGACTGGGAAACCTGAAGTATCACAGGCTACTGTTGATAATAAAACGGGTCATCTTATTGTTTCTTCTGGAGTTGTAGACCCCAAGACAGGAAAGTCTGATTCTTCCCTTGGACAACAATGGTGCGTGGTAGACAAGGACGCGTCAAAACGTGTTCCCGGCAGACATGTCAATTTAGTTATAATTACATCTAAATACGATCTTAAAAACAAAAAACTAGATCTTTCTAACCCACACGTTGACACTATTTCGGGTACAGTCGGTGCAGACGATAAAGTTTATACGGATATTGGTGTGATAGATCCTGCTACAGGACAAGTGACATTGATTGACCCCATTACTAAGAAACAAGACATTAAAAAGGCAACTGTCGATCCTAAAACTGGAAACTTATTGCTAACCTCAGGCGTTGTAGACCCACAAACAGGACACGTGGACCCGAATCTGGGTCAACAACTAAGCGTTGTTGAAAAACCAAAAGATACGTTTGCGCCCGTGCCGGGTAGAGAAGTACAACTAGTTGTGATAACCAGCAAGTATGATTCGAAAAACAAAAAGTTGGATAACACCAATGGTCATGTTGAATCTTTACGTGGAATAATAGCTGCAGATGGACTCATTCATTCTAACCAAGGAGTTCTCGACCCTAAGACAGGCAAAATCGAACATGTTGACCCGAAAACGGGTAAAACTGAAGTAAAACAAGCAGTTGTCGATCCTAAAACTGGTCATTTGATACTAGCCACTGGAGTCGCAGATCCTAAAACAGGAAAATCAGATTCAAGTCTTGCGCAACAACTCAGTGTCATCGACAAAGATGTGAAGCCTTTACAACGAGAAATTCATCTGGTAATAATAACTACTAAGTACGACCCAAGAACGAAGAAAATCGATCCGAATCAAGGATATGTCGATACTGTTAGCGCGACCCTTGCTCCCGATGGTAAAATTACTTCCGAACTTGGGGTGCTTGACAGCTCTACTGGTGAAATAACATTAGTTGACCCAGTAACAGGTAAAAGAGAAGTTAAGAAAGCTAACGTTGATCCATCGACTGGATACATGCTTGTAACGAGTCAAGTAGTCGATCCGAGGACTGGAAAAGTTGATCCCACTTTAGTGCAGCAATATAGCGTGGTTAGCAAGAAAGTCGTGCCACATACTAAACCTGTTTCTAAAGGAGAAATACGACTGGTCATAATTACTGGAAAATATGACCCGAGAACAAAATCTGTGGACGCAGCCGCTGGCACAGTTGAAGCTTCTAAAGGATATGTTAGTGCTGAAGATGGAAAAATACATACTGATTTCGGCATCATTGATCCCAGATCGGGACAGATATTCTACAAAGATCCCATCACGGGTAAACAGGAATTGAAACAGGCAGAAATCGATCCACAAACTGGAAACTTTGTTGTGACTACGTCAGTGGTAGACCCCGCGACTGGTAAACTAGAACCCTCATACGCTCAGCAACTTGCAATTGTTGACAAACAGAACGTGCTGTCTAAAGCGGCTTCCCCGACGCAAAGAGTCAGCGTCTCGCCGGCTAAGCAAGTTGTATCACCTGTTAAGATCCCCACTCAGGCGCCTATCCAGACACCTTTAAAATCACCAGTAAAGACTACTGCACCTGTCATTAGCAGTCCAACACAAAAAGCTTCTCCGGTAACAACAGTAACACCAGTTCAAAAAACAGCGCCAGTCAAACCAACAGGTGCACCACCAGCTCCGCCCAAGAGAAAGATTGTAAAGATTATGGTAATATTTGCCAGAGTAGATCCTAAGACCAAGAAACCGGACTTGGGTACTGCGGAAGTCGAGCATATAACTGGTATCTTAGATCCCAATGGCCAGATCGAAACCAAATATGGGGTCCTCGATTCAAATACTGGTAATTTAGTGGTAAGCGATCCCAGCGGCCAACGGAAGACAAAAGACGGTGTTGTTTTCCCAGAAACTGGGCAAATTTTCATCCCATCAGGCGCAATCGATCCGAAGACTGGTAAAGCCGACCCAACCTTGGGAATGATAATGAGCGTCGCCAAGCAAGACGATCCCCTTGTGGAAATAACTACAATAACCGGCCCGATAGATCCGAGGACTGGTAAAGTCGACATTGAAAACGGATCAGTGGAGCACACTAAAGGAAAGGTCGATGCAGAAACTGGCCATATTTCAACTAAATATGGTGTCATAGATCCCTCAAATGGTGTCATCTTTGTAACAGACACGTCAGGTGCTCAAGATACAAAACCGGTAGATATTGACGAAAACAACGGTCAAATTACAATCACCGGTGTCGCCGATCCTAAAACTGGTAGACTCGATCCTAAACTTGGTCAAGTGTTAGTCGTTGGTACTCACATAGACCCCGTTGTCGAGGTTACCACATTTGTAGGTAAAGTCGATTCAAAGAAAGGAATAATAGAAGCTAAACATTCCGTAATCGAAAGCACGACCGGTCAGTTGAACCCTGACAATAATAAAATCGACACGAAGTACGGTCAGATCGATCTACTGAAAGGAACCGTAACATACAATGATCCTAAGACCGGTAAATTCGAAAGCAAAGAATTGAACGTAGACCCCGTCACCGGGCAGTTCCTTCTGAGGACCGGCCAGATCAATCCCAAGTCTGGCAAACCGGACAAAGATATCGGCCGTTTGATTTGTTTGCGAATTATTCGTAACAAAGTCGACCCGGTATCCGGTAAGCAAATCGTGTCCAACGACCCGAGGAACGTCAAAGTCGATCCAAAAACTAACCAGATTTGGATCGCCGGACCGAAGGATCCACAGACTGGGGAAGTTCTTTACACGGCCGGACAAATCGACCCGGTCACCGGCTACATCATCACTATCTACGGCCGCCTCGACCCCAAGACAGGAACAATTATCAAAACCACCGAAATCGACAAAACTCTCATCAAGGTCGACCCCGTCAACGGGCAAATTTACACGGCCACAGGGGAAGTGGACGAAGATAACCAACCTCTCTACTCTGCTTCACAAGTCGACCCAGGTACCGGAGAAATCTACACTAAGCTGGGTAAGATCGATCCGAGAACCGGCAGGCTGATCATTATCAAGATTTACGTTATCACACAAAAAGATGAAAAGGGTCGCGTCAAGGAAGTGGACCCGCGAGAGTGCACAATAGACGAAACAACCGGTAGAATAATAACAACCAAGACCGTCTATCTCTACCAAATTATCGATCCGATAACAGGAGAAACAATCGACGTGGACCCCGACGATCCGAGACTCAAAGGCGCTCGTACCACCGTGACGCAAACGATGACATTATCGGGCAAAATCGACCCGATAACTGGCAGAATAAAAACCGAGTACGGCGACATCGACCCCGATACGGGCGACATCGACCCCAGCACTGCGGTGCGGGACCCCGTCACCGGACAGCTCATCCTGCACTACTCGCAGATCGACCCCTCGCATTTCGAAGATAAGAGCGGCAACTACACCATTGAGAAGGAGACGCAGGACCTTCCCGCCGACATCGACATACAGACAGTCAACACGCATAAGTTCAGCACGTTCGGCAAGGACGAGAGCCCCGCGCGCGGCGACGAGCCCAAGACCTTCACCGAATACTCCACCAGCGAACACATCCGGCACCAGGGCTTCGTGTCGTCCAGCACCCCCCTCTCCTCAAAGATCCCGGTTTCGCAGCGGTCGAAGAAGACCCCCACGCCCCCCGTGGTGGTCAAGACGACCACCAAGCAGCTGCTGACCAAGAACGAGGACGGCGTCACTCACAACGTCGAGCAGGAGGTGGAGAACCTCGGCACTGGCGAGGTCACCTTCTCCACACACACCAACAAGGTTCGTCCGCTAAATGCTCTCCGGTAACACAATATTTAATACTACTACCTTTTTTTTAAATGTTGTTTTAATTTTTTTTTACGTTCATTCATCGAGTGGCCTAATTTATTTTTATTTCATTGTCATAGCTAACGTAGTTTTTTGTCGTTTGCTAGTCACACGTGTATATAGTAAATGCATGCTAGTTTAACCCCTAAATGTAGGCGGAAAGCCTAGAGCCCGAGGGAAAGAGTCCTTACGTGACCGCGCGCGCGGTGACCACGCGCACCGCTACCACGCACCACGATCTCGACACGAAGGCGAAGACGCAGCAGATGGAGGAGAAGACGGTCGCGCACACGCTCACCTCGTCCGCCACGCGGCACGAGCAGCGCGTGCTCACGCAGCAGGTCAAGACCATGGTGACCACCGGCGATCAGGTAACACACCGCCCACTCCATACTGCGCTAGCATCGCGCCGGGCCCCATAGCATGGCCGTCGCACTGGCAGTGCTTGCGCGGCATGACAAGCACGAGCCCATTCATTATCACTGGGATTAACCTTTACTTCTATAATTTTCCAACCATTAAAACCTACTTTCTCTCTGTGTCTAAGCGCATTTATCATGTAACCCGTTTGATTGTCATAACATGTGTGTGCGCTCGTAGCTGGGTAGGCGCGGGTCGGGCAGCTCGCTCAGCAGCGGCGACTCGGGCACGCCCATCGACTTCGAGGAGGGCGGGGAGGGCACCTACTACGTCACCGTGAGTACACGCACTATAAACTTTATCTCTGTTTGGGGTAAACAGAGATAAATCTTAACCCAATTATACATTATTCATTTTTGGTGTCTCATTTAACAAAACAACAGGTGGTATGAGTGTCACACAGCAAATAAGTGAGTGGTTATATATTATTTGAATGACTAGTGTACGTGGCATGTCTTAGAATGAAATCACTAGAATTAGTCGTAATTTTAGTCATTAGTTGAATATCTTAATAATTAAAGAACAACAAATTTTACGACTAATAGTGAAGTTCAATTTGGTTTTCTTGAAAGTGTCATTTTTAATTCAATATTGGTATAAACGGCGCTTTCAAGATATGTTATGCATCTCACTTGCATGGAATGTTAGTGTGTGAATGTGTTTGTATGACTTGAATTTATTTATTTTATTTAGTATGTGTATAAGTAAGTATAATTATTTATGTAAATAAAATGTATCTAATATTTAATATGTATGAAAGGTTAAATCGAGAGAAGAAAATTATGATATTATTTTTAATTTAATTATCCTATTGGGTTATCTATGTAAATATTTGTTACATATCTTCAGTATAGAAATATGAAATTAACAACTGTTTCTGCTTTATTCCGAAACGAGAATCAACGTTATTACTGTTGTACTTTCTACGTTTGGTACTGGTATATTCATAAAATGTATTCCATTACAGAACATCCAAGTTCCAAGTACTTCTTATGATACATAATTTGGTCCAATGTGACCCCTGGTCTATCTTATTTAGTTCCGAGTGTCCAGTATCGTATAATCGACGACTTATCGGTTTCGTTTATTGCAGTACTTTATATTTTTGCGGAATAAGAGGGTATAAGTCTGTAATGTTAAAAACCTTAAAAATTTTAGTTCGATTGACTAGCTTTTTCTATGTCCAGGAGCCCGGTTCTTACACGACGACGACCACGAGCACCGTGATGGGCAACGCGCCCTTCGGCAGCATGGTGCACGGCGCCACGGCCAGGGTAACTCTTACATACCAAATATATATCACTCCATTTTACAGTAATCAAAGAGTTATATGATAAAGGTTTAATAGTGGGGTAAATAATGGTATTAAAACATAGATTTTGAATACAGAATAGATAGGAGTCTCTCTTTGAATTGGCAGTTTTTCGCTCCTACTTCGAGCTACTGGGGTCTGTTTCCAAAAAAGGATTTTCGCGGCCCTTAAGCGTTTTTAATTTTCTTTTCTTGATGGTAGGTCGGTGCTTGAAATAAATCAAAGCATTGAACTTTTATTTTATGGTAATCTAAACCGATACCAACGCCATCTAGCAAACGCCAATGTAAATATAAAACTGTATTGCAGACGAGCACGGGGCCGCAGATCACGGAGAGCGGGGAGGGCGAGGATGCGCAGGGCGATGGCGAGGTGGTCTCCTCGCAGACCATCAGCTCCAAGACGCGCACCGTCGAGACCATCACTGTGAGTCAATACACATTGAAACTACATACACTTTTTTACAGCATTCTAAAGAAAATAAAGATCTTTGATGGTGCCTTAGTCAGAGGTTTTCAATCTTCTTGTTCAGGTTCCCTATTATCTTGGTATAATTAAAAAAAACTTATTCTACGGCTTCATTAGACCGATGTTACGCGATAAACGGTCTTACGCCAAAGTAAAGTCTCCGTTTTTTGTTAATTTACATTATTATATTAGGATTAATAGGATATTATTTATTGACTTTTGTCATAATAAAGGGAAAAACTGTAAAAAATGTGTTATATTTTCAGTATAAAACGGAGCGTAACGGCGTCGTGGAGACGCGCGTGGAGCAGAAGATCACCATACAGTCTGACGGAGACCCCATCGACCACGACCGCGCGCTCGCCGAGGCCATACAGGTACACGCACACTAACTAAAAAAAATAAAACATAAAAAGGGACCAAATGACACACACTACCTTTACAATAAAAAAAGAATTATAAAAATCGGACAACCAAGAGCCGAGTAATCGGTGAACAAAAAAAATAAAAACGAACTGAGAACCTCCTTCTTTTTTGGACGTCGGTTATAAACACAGATAACTGTATAAAAGTACAAGAGAAGAATAAAAATAAAAATAAAATCTCGCAATAAAATAAAATTCGCAATCTTTATAAATTTAATTGTAATAACATTTTGTTAAGAAATAATGTGTTTATGTGCTACTAGCTGTGTCCCGTTTGCATAGAATTAAAAAAAAAGACTTTATAAATAGCCTATGTGTTCTTTCAGACTACATTTATGACAAAAATTGAGATCGGTTCAGTTCTTCTAACCAAATTTTTTATGTTCGTCCCTATATATGCTTGAATCTTTAAAACTACGCAACGGATTTTGATGCGGTTTTTTTAATAGGTAGTGTAATTCATAAGGAAGGTTTTCATGTATAATTACATTCACAATATAGTACAATAACACTGATAATTTAGAGGTTTTTAATATGATGTCGTAAATTAACACATCTTTAGCGCTTACATTGCAAACGCTGCAGTATTTAGTATCAGCATTATACCGATTCGCACACGTGCGAAGCCGGGGCGGGTCGCTAGTTTATAATATTAAAGGTTAAATTTGTTTTTTTCTGTCAACAGGAGGCCACGGCGATGAACCC
This sequence comes from Papilio dardanus tibullus, assembly GCA_013186455.1. Taxonomy (NCBI): domain Eukaryota; kingdom Metazoa; phylum Arthropoda; class Insecta; order Lepidoptera; family Papilionidae; genus Papilio; species Papilio dardanus. The sequence continues at coordinate 68,967 of QDHC01003755.1, forward strand.
TGATATGACGGTTGAAAAGATAGAAATACAACAACAGAGCACGCAGTCTTAAACCGACCGCCGCCGCCCGCCATCTTGAATACGTCACAACATGCCGGAACAAAATATAAATATCTCATAAATGCTATATTCGACCAATTACGAGTACCTTATCTATACTAATATAAAGAGAGAAACTTTGCATTTTTGTTTGTATTGAAATAACTCAATAACTGGGCCGATTTCAAAAATTCTTTCACTATTAGAAAGCTACATTATCCCGGAGTAACCTATATATGTCTTTTAATTCGCGCGCGGACGAAGTCGCGAACAACAGCTAGTGGTTAGTAAAGTGCTCTCTTTGACGCCATTTTGTGACGCGACAAGATGGCGGCGCGCCATAGCCGTAAGCCCTGCGAATATTAAGTTATTTAAAAAACGTTATATAATTAATTAATGTATCGGTTAATTGATTTATATTGATGTTGTGGACATTTTTTTTATTTAGATTAAGATCTGCTTTCAAAGGGAAATGTTGCCATAGCGAAAAAAACAAACTTGTTCGTGTCGTATAATGGAATAAGCTTTAAAACATCTCGCACGAGACCACCGTATATTAGAATAAAAACAACATTTTTTTGCTTTTAATTACAAATAACTTTAAAAATAATATCTGACCCGAACAGACAGTCACCGGCCACCCTGTCAATGTCAAAAGGTCACGAAACATTTGTTTTTTGTATCATTTTCTATACATATGTAGATTTTTACATATTTTTCCGATATAAATAATTACGATATTGCCTTGTTTTTTTGTCACATATTTTCAAACAAATATAATGTCGGGTCAGTTATTAAATACTGTGGGACTAAACTCCGATTTTAAACGTTGAAAAGTCGCTAGGTTCATTATAATTAAGAAATTATATTTATAAACTTAGGGCTTCATTAGACCGAGTTCGCGATAAAAAACCCTTTTTTTGTGATATCGGTGTAATGAAGCCGTAGGTTAATTAAAAACGTTGCTATTTAATGTATTTCTATATTACACCATTAGGTGCTATTATTTAAGCGATGTGGCTTTGCTGAGGTCGTTTTAATTGACCTAGAAATATAAAGCAAAGATATATTATACTATAGATGGAGCATTCGAAGCCTAAAAGGGAGGCATTTTAGTTGACATTTTTCTTAATTTCCCTTCCTATCCTTTTCTTATAAGGAAATGATGGGAAGGGGAAGTGGATATGGTGGGGAAGGGAACGTATAGGAAGAGGAATTATCCTCTTGCTGTGCGTCACCTCCTCCGTAGATTAAGAGTAGGCAAAAGGCAGTTTAATATTATTATTAATAGAGACATTTTTAAAACACTAATTAAATTATAACAACCATCAAACAAAAATGGTCTTTGTGAAAAATGTTTTATATAAAGTTAATTATAAAAAACAATAATTAACCTTTTAATGAATATAATAGTTTATTCTACTGTTTATTTAAAAAAAATACATATTTTCCCAAACTTGGGAACTTTCCTTGATACCGGCGAAGATTTTTTTTTTTAAATTTCTTACGCGGCTCGCGTATTACTGTCAAATTAGTATCGAGTGCTCCCTCTATGTATAATATCTCTTTGTTAACACTATTGAAATTCAATAGAAATGAGAAATTGTTTATTTTGTGGAAAGTTTTAAGTGTTTAAATTGATATTGTGTAAACCTACGGCTTCATTAGACCGAATTCGCGATATAAACGGAGATTTTGCTTTGGCGTAATTCTGTTTTTATTTCGAACTAGGTGTAATGAAATCTTAGGTTAATAAAGGTTCAATGAGATAAATAACTTTAATATAATTTTAGTTTTTCTCATTTCTATTTGAATTTTATCTGTTTACAGCTTAATCGGTGTATAGGGTAAACTGAAGTTTGAGCTCGAATACGTACGGGCGGTTTTTTAAACGCGCGTTTAAATTGAAACAGAACAAATAGAACCTTGTATCTGGATAGCGATTTTAAAACGCAATATTTGAGCGCCTAGTATTTTAATACTTTTTTATGAGTGAAAAAGTTAAAAAAACGCAAACCGTCTCCATTGGTCTTCTTCAAAAGTGCCAATGGCATGTGTTAAGCCCTGTACGCACCAGGATAGTATTTAAGTTGAGTAGCAAGTAGCAAGTATCCGAACAAAGGTTTTACTAATCTACTCAACTTAAATATTGCGGTTCGGACACGTTTAGTTACTAAATTACTACCCTAGTATAGATTTAGGCTTAAACAAGTCCGAACAGTAGTAAATCCTTTGATAAATGCTACTTGCTACTCTACTAAAATACTATACTGGTGCGAACAAGGCAAGTTAAAAGATCACCAGTGTCGTGCGTCAGAAAAACGGCCGTGCGTATTCTTGCTAATTGCACAATTAATATTGAACAGTTACGGACTATATAAAATTATTTAACTTCAAAC
>QDHC01003800.1:22858-43786 GCA_013186455.1 Papilio dardanus tibullus
GCTTCACCGTGCGCACCTCACGGCTACTAGAGCCCCACCGCCACGACAAGGCGGGAACCGTCGGTGGGGAACTCATAACAACTAACACAACTAACAACTAACAACAACTAACACAAGTAGCCATTTTATAAGTAGTTTTGCCAGCGGTAGTGCCCGCTTTAACATCTTCGCACGAAATGTCCGGCTCGACCGGTGAAATACCACGACAATACAGAAGACGGGCGACAAATTGAAGCCATTCCGTGTTTCGTTACATGCGTGTGGTGTCGGAGGTCTAATTTTAGTCCACTCTCCCTTCCTATCCTTTTCTTATAAGGAAATAATGGGTAGGGGAAGTTAATTGGCGGGAGAGGGGACGCATTGGAAGAGGTATTATCCTCTTGCTGTGTGTCTCCTCCTCCGTAGATTTAAGGTAGGCATCGTAATTGCAAAAATCTATGGGCAGCGGTTGCTTGCTTTTTCAGCGAATCCAGGTGACCGTTTGCTGGTTTTCCATTTTGTAATATAAAAAAGAAGCATGTACTAAATAATAAGTGTGCAGATTTAATTCACTTTAATACTTGAATGAACTTAAGCTTAGCAATATTGCTGTAATACTGACCTCACATTTCAAGACGACACATCCAATTTTCCGAGTACAGTTACAAGTGGTCAGCATAATGGTTCCCGGAGCGGGTCGGCCATTGTGCATCGGACTATCCCGGTAGCATATCCTGTATTTGAAAGATTAATACCAAAAGCAAGACGTACAAAACGACTATACAAAAGCAAAAATCTGGTAGCCTTTTCAAAGTGAATTTACTATATTATTTATTTACTCTAAAATATGTATCGTAGTAGTAGTAGAATAGTGTAGTTCGACCCATGATGGGCTCCATTTTTCCGCAACTCCACTACTAGCGCGAATTGTGCGTGGATTCACACATATGTTTTTTCTTCGCGATATGTATAGTACTTCAACTCAATATTATTTCCGAAGTGATATTATAACATAAAATAAATCCGTTATTTTTTTTTACATTATAGGGAACAGTACCATATAAACTAATCAAATCAAGTAAAAACAGTCGGTCTACAATGTTATAAACTAGCTGGTCACTGTCTTGTAGCCTTTGTTGTCATGTAACACAACTTAAGATGTAACTTTCCTCATAAAATTTAAAGTTGAGATGTTGACGTCGTGGTCGTTTAAGTTATTGTTAGTCGATTCGCTACATCTGCTGCGTACTACTTTACCAAAGTAACGAGATAACAGGCTCGAACTTTCTTTAGCTGCTTTATGTAATAATGGCCCAGAGAAAATCTCAGACCTAAACACAAAATTCTTATTGCGTTAGTTTATAAGATTTATCTTCTTACTAACTTACTCCGGTGACGCAGCGACCCGAAGTGGGTCTTGGCCTCCGACACAAATGAACTCCTGCGTCGCCTATCTTGCGCTGTCTCCTGCCAGTCAACTGCATTTAGCTCGTGCAGGTTCAGCTCCACGGCGTCACGCCAGCGGTACCTAGGCCGGCTCGTCAGCCAGGATACCGATTGGCAGCCGACCCGTCGGTCGGCGGCCAATCGGTATCCCGAGCAAAGCTACTTAGACTTTTCAATCTTCCCCCATCCTGAAAAGGTGGCCCAGCCAGTTGAGTCTGTGGGCTTTAGCTTCTCCCATGATTTCTCGATTTCTCTGTAGTATCGGATTTATCTTTTAATATACCTTTATTGAAAGTAAACTTCCTGTAGCCTACGACTTCCCTGGCGTGGGATTAAAATATTATTTACTTTGTAGACATCTTTATACCTCGTCATTTGAAGCTCATAACTTCTGACATGACGTGACTTGATTTGACATAAAATGACTGTTGTGACATTGACGTCGTCGTGTGCGTAGAGGTAAGCGTAGACACGGGCGTAGGCGTACGGGTAAACTCACTTATTGTATATATTTTTTGTTTACTATATTTAAAAAATGTAATATTTACAATGTTTTCCATCATATAATTTACCGTACTGTTAAATTAACTGTCAATTATCATGAAAGTATAGGTTGATTTATTTGATATTTAGATATCTCGTATATGATAAAGCGTATTAAAAACATGCACATACAAAACTGTTTAATTATAAATTAAAAGGACGTTTCGTTTGTGCAAAATAATTAATTTCTAGTAATTCTATATTCCAGGAAAGCAAATTGAAATTCTATGATGCTTAAAAATGATTTTAAAACCGTTGCTGTACATAAAATAAAACGTCCAATCGTAATCCTGGTAAGTTTTAATTAAGCTTCTAAATGTGTCTAGAAAACGGCTACTTTAGACAATATTAATGTGAAACTCGTGGAAACTGTCCGCTACCATGAAAAACTGCGGTAAGGGCTAAGTCGGAGCCGGAAATAGAAACCGAAATCTCTGCGCTACTTTAAATTCAATTAACTTATATACTCAGAATAATAAATGACTACACTGTTACAGCCAGAAACTCCGTATTCTATCGGCTAATCTCTTGAGATTCATGTACGCTTCTGAGACAATTATATCATTAAATTATATTTTAGTTACTCTGTAAGTGACATTTAGAACAATATAACTAAAGCCGGCTACAGATACGTTGCAGATGTCCATGGGCGTCAGACCAATTAATTTAGTTGATCCGCAGCTCATTTGCCCCCTTCTCCTGTAAAAAAAGATGCTCAGTTTTAACTGTACAGTTCGAATGCGCAATTGAAACTGACATGTGTGGGCAAAACTGGGAACTGTACAGTTCGACTGTGCAGTTCAAATTCACGTGTGAACGTTTGTAGCCGGCATTACAGATAGCAGTAGACTGACTGACTGTTATTAAAATATTAAGTAATTTAAAGATTGCGTGATCAATTATTTATTTTAGAATATTTAAATGGTGGTTTTAAAGTCACGATTATGATATGATCCGATGCCCGTTATTAACAATTGACGATTGTAATTATAAAGAAAATAAAAACTTTTTCACTATTTATTCTACGATAAATATAATAATCGTAATACAATATGATAAATAATATTATTTGTTAAAGTTATAATAAATGCTAGTCTACAAAATGATATTATTAATTCGTTCGTTTGAAATTCACGGAAGCATTATGAAGCAAATCTGCCAACATAATCGAGTTTCATTGGTTCATTTGGCGTTTGACTGATGACTTGTGTCGAAATAATTTGTCAGTCGTGGGCCTTTATTACCCTATTTTAATATACATTTTACAATAACCTTTTTATATACAACAAAATTGTGGATAAAATATAATATTCATTCAAAAATTCGCATGTTTAGTCAGTGGTTTAGTCGGTACACTCTTCAATAAATCTGGTATAAAATTGCTTTAATCCTATACCTGGTCACCTTTTTAAACTTTAATGAACATCTTTTTGACATAAGTAAGTATAACATTCCTATACCCGCGCCAAGCGTTTTAACACCTATACCCGCGCACGGTCTGACAGACCGTAACTTTAGCTCCTATTACCTGGTTATTTTTCTATAAAACCGTTTATTTTTTTTTTATTTTACAGAAACTATAGGATGTAATAAAACAAAAATAAAAATTGTTATCATAAACAATTTATTACTTTAAAGACTATCGGTGTTTCCACAAGGGCCTGTAAAAGTCTCACTTTTTCTTATAGTCTACGAAAAACTACCATACAACTTTTTTTTCTAAAAACAAACCTAAAATACCTTTTAATTCTTAAAGATCACATATCTTGAGACCATTGCAAAATACAATTAGTTACATATTAATGTTTGCAAAGCAGTCAGAACATACTGTATCAGCATGCTATAAACAAAAATATTTTGTACAATCAGCGCAACTGTACTCTGTTTTTCTTTTTTTTTTGATGGGCAACATCCACATTGGCAAATTATATTATTGTTAGATGCAGCTGCTGATTCAGGGCCACCTAATTTGCATATTTCATTAAATCTAAACCTCAGTATTAGTGGCAGAGAAAGAGTGAGAGCTCGTCGCCTGAGGTGAGAATTTAGCAAGTTGTGACAGTGTTACTGATATAATTAATCTTCTTGTTAGATTTATTTATAAGATATCGTTCATTCCTGCCACGTTCATCAAACCTGGCTAGACTCAGGAGTTTGATTCCACCGCGTATGCCTCCCTTTTCCGATGTAATAATCTGTTAGTTTCATAATGTTCTGACTCTGATTGAGAATCATCCTCTCGATCCAATGACTGAATTGCATCTTCAAAATCATGTGCTTCCTCTTGGGATGGACTACCATCTTCAACTTCGCAATCATATTCATCATCGTAATTGGAGTACGAACTTTTTTCCTCCGAATCCAAAAGAAACAATCGAACACGTTCATCGTAAATATTTGAAGTATTTATACCTAAAAATTTAATAAATCAATACGGTAGTTCTAAAGTAATAAAATGCAGGACAAAACATTACATAAAAACAAATAAATAACATATAAATACGCATAAACAAAAAAATATGACTTACGTAAAAAGTTGATCGTATACCCGCGTCGGTCTCACAGACCGATCAGGTCGTAGTAGGCCTACATGACATGCTCGCACAACTGCATGCCATGTGAAAATCTAAAGCTAAACCCAAATCATGCAGCTAGCAGAACGCGCGAACTCCCAAAGTTCTTGGAAAAAAAAATATTTACGAAAAACTGTTTCGTCGGTCTCACAGACATTTGCGCGGGTATAGGAATGATAAGTAATTTAAATAAAATCCAACTGTTTATTAATCACATTTTTACTTAATTTTACGTATATTTCCTAGCTTAAATCTCTTTGTTAAATATAAATTAAGAATATAACAGCAGACTCATTTTATATATGTGCCAATATCGTACCAAGCTAATAGTTCCGCTTAATATAGGTACTTTCAACATACCTTTGTTAGCTGACTATTGTTACCCATCAACAACAAAAATTTTGACATCATATAATAAAGCGAGAAAATCGTTATTATTTAAGAAGGGCTATAATTGATAACTGGTAATATGTATTGTCATAGTATCAAGCGTTTAAAAATAAGTTAAGTTGACTATTTACACTCAAGCATTCTTAGCTGCGCGGAAAATTAAAGTGTCTGAGAGGCAGTTTGCCCCATCCAAATTGTCTACCAGCTTGCAGGGGATATTGTCATAGTCCCTTGACCATTATACGTGAAAATCAGCTCTGTGAACGTAAGTAAACTTCAGTAATACTATTTGCAACTTTAAAGCGTGATTACGCGAAACTGCCCAACTGGACAGGGTAACTAATGCCCGTTCGCTTATAGTACATACCAGTATTATCTAATCTAATCGTATATAAATTAAGCTTGTGGAAATAAGTAAGGTCAGCCGCGATTGGGAGCCTCTCCTATAAGGATTTAAATAAGGCAACACGAAACAGCATTTATGGGAAATATGTCAGATGCTGAACATAATTTAGGCTTTGCGCACCCAAACTGAGCCGGTCTCTGTTAACTGCCTTTAAAAATAAAATATGTTATTTGAAGGTAAATATTATGATAATGTAAACACAATTAGGATTACACCGAACATTATGCTAAGTAAATATACAAATTAAGATAAATAAATGTGGTAAACATAATAAATATATGATAACTTTTGAATACAAAACAATAGTAAAATCTAAGCACGATAAACTTCTTGGTCGAAGTATTATTTCAAGAACCACATAACTATTTCAGAACTTGAGTATTGTAGTTTCAAAAGATCGTGGCTTGATTTAACTTTAAATGTGTATTTTTCTTATTAAAACCATATAGTAGAATCATATGATTCGAATAAATTCGAATAAATCGTTCATATATTATATTTAGGTTATATTAGGTTATCTCTGTACTTTTTTAGCCTAACTTTTAAACTAAGGTGGATAAAACTCATAACATGAAAATACTTTTACAGTCACCGTTAATCTTCACTTTAACAGTCACTTAGTGTGATTTAATATTGAAGTTACACTAAGAGACTCTATAGCGGAGATTTGTTTTTTAAAAAACACAGATTTTAACATTTTACGTAATATAAAAAAAAAATTGATAGAAGTACTTATAAATAAAAAATTTAAAACATTTTAAAATTAACGATAAAAAGTTTCTAAAAATGAATAGAAAATGGTAATAGACGCAACAAACTGAGAGCTTTAGGTGTTTCTCCTTAAGTGCAATGAACAGTGAAAAAAATAAAACCATTTCAACGGACAAAGACCTGAAAATAATGCAAAGCACTTTCTATTCGCATCAATTTTTTATATTGGAACTAGACAATAAAGTAAAATATTTTAACACAAAAATGTTTATATGTCCATTTTATTGCATAGAAAGTGACGGTACCTATTTTCTTATTATTGGCAATATGACATTTTCTAATAACCTAATCGTATGACAAAGTTCGTATAAAGGCGGCTACAGACGCTCAATTTTAACTGTACTGTTCGAACTGACGTGAGTAGGCAAAACTTCGACTTTGTACCTCAAATAGACTTGATTGTGCACGTCAGTTTCAACTGCACACTTAAAGCTGTACACAAAGAGATATTATACATAGAGGGAGCGCTTCATAGTAATTTGATGTTAAAATACGTGACGCGAAGGAAATTATTAAAAAGGAAAAATCTTGCCAGAATCATGAAAGAATTTCCCAAGTTTGGGAAAATGTGTGCTTTTTAATTTTTATTATAAACAATTGAATATACTGAAACATTCATTAAAATCTTAATTATCGTATTTCATTATTTTCATTTTATTTAAAACAATTTGAAAACAAACAATTTTTAACAGACTATTTTTGTTTTATGGTTGTTATAAATTGTTAATTAGCGTTTTAAAAATGTCTCGATTAATTTATAATATTAAAATTTAGTAAATACTATGAAATAAAATTTAAATTTGAGTAAAGTGGTTACATTCGGTCGACTTTTTATGTCGGCAAATGTAATTTAGAGGTCAACACTAGGGGAAATCTCCCTATCCATAGGCTTCGAGTGTTCCATCTATAGTATGATATATCTTTGGCTGTACAGTTAAAAAACTGAACGTCTTTAGCCGGCTTATGATATATTTGGTACAGCTTCATAAGCGCGTATATGTCTAAAGTTCCTCTGAGCTATAAAAAACTCGGCACGTAGGCTATCGAAGAGTGTCTCTGAAGCTAAATTTATTCATTGCTCACACCAAATATCCAATCGTGTGCGTTCAATGTTCACTTAACCTATAACATGTAACCTACGCAATGATATCGCGTGAGAAATAACAATTCACACTTCGTAATTTACAACATTTGTTACCATTTTTATTTAAGAACGTTTTTACTCAATATAAGAAAAGGATTTTATTGTATCAAAACTTACTTATGTGTTTGTATTTCTTTTTCTTAAAATTTTAGTTTTAATTTAACTAACTTTGACCTCCGAACTTGTTGTACTCCGAACTTGCCTCCGAAGTTATAATTTACTTTATATTTATTTATCAAGAAAGATTTTTTTGTAAACATATTTTATGAAAATAACCACAGAGTATTTTAGCTTTTCTTTTTGAATGAAATAAGAGTTAGTAAAAAAAAGGATTCAAACAGCTAATAAAATATTCTTAAACTTATTTACGTTTCCAGTAGGAGATAATTTGAATTTAACTTTATTTGCGAGAGATTTAGTTTGTCAAAGGACCCGTATGACTTAGCGGGCATTGCTATTTAACAAGGTCCAGAGATAATCCCTGCTTACGGACCTTTGCCTATGCCGCAAATGCTTAGAATAATGTTTTATTATATTATAAATGTTAAATACACAACTTATATGATCGTGTGACTAAAATTAATTCAATGAAAAATACTCATTTGAACGTTACAAAATAGTCAACAAAAATATTTTATTTTTTTTACTTTTATCAACTTATAATCAAAATTATTTAAATGTTTTTAAGGGATGTTTAACAAATGTCAAATTATAAAGTTATTAAAGTCTCTTTTCAATTACATAATACTAGATTGTCAACTAAAAAAGTGGACATAAAAAGACGTACAACTAATTGCTTATTGACCTAAAACACAAATAGCGATACTACACGTGGTCTAAGTCCCATCGTACAGAAGACTACTCAAATATTATATAAAGCTTCCAATGTTTTACGTCAAACAATGTTATAATATAATTTTGTGTAAAGCCAGCTATAGACGTCCAGTTCAATTGCGCTGTTAAAACTGAGGTGTGCTGGCAAAAGTGAGAACTGTACAGTTCGACCGTGCAGTTCAAATAGACGTAGAGTGTACGTCAATTTGAACTGCACAAAAGGTTTGTAGCCGGCTTAAGTCACTAGAGAATAGAGTCGTAGAATTTCGCAGCCTTTTGTACGAAACGCCTAACAGCATCTGATCCTCAAATCCACTTTAGTATTCTATGACAGTACGTCACGTCGCCAGTCAAATCGTTCTGTACACGTATTACGTACCGCTATGGATACGTACGACTCTACCTCGTAAAAGATTACGTTTTCAGCTTTGCTTTATAAAAATAACAGATTGAACATAAATATTTTACCGCCACAGTATCGTTAAATCAAGGAGGAAGACTGTTGTTGAATACTACACTGTATCTACTAACAGATTGTTTAAATAGGTATCCACTAACGGCCGAATTCTGAAACGAATTTCAAAGTAAGCAACACTCACAATATAACAGACGACCGGCGTTTCAAACGCTACTGAAATATTTAAGAGCGTCTTACATTTTAACTTCACGCTTAAACTTCAAATTCTACGGCGATCTCGTTTAATTTTGACACCACTTAGATTTAAGTGACGCTTAAATGTCAGTGGCGTTTGAACATTCGGCCGTACACTTGTTTTTAATTCGAAGTTTAAGCTTTTATCATTTAAGACGCTGTTACATATTTAATGACGTTTCAGTATTTAGCCTTACGGATTATAATAATTCGCTATCCATACGTTTTAAGTGTGTAATGCTTCAATGATAGCTAGTAATTTGTATGAAATTACAACTCATGAATATAAAATGACGTCACCTCGGTTCTCATTAAAAGAGCCATGCCCTCAATTTGAAAGCTGCAATTCAGCACTCTCATTGAACATAATCCTTTTCTAGAAACTGTTAATATTTTACTGACTATTAAAAGCTATATTTCATCGCGAGTATGTATGTGAACCGATTACGTACGTTTCATTTCATCCAACAAAAAGTTTTAAGTAAATACATCTATTACAGTATTTCGAATACATTTAACAATATTTAACAGTGGTAGAGCTCGTTTTAACATCTTCGCACGAATTGGCCGGCTCGCCCGGTGAAATACCACGACCACACAGAAGACAGGCGTGAAATGGAAGCAATTCCGCATTTCGTTTGATGAGTATGGTGCCGGAGGCCTAATTTTAATCCACTTTCCCTTCCTATCTTTTTCCTATAAGGAAATGATGGGAAGAGAAAGTGGATTTTCCGGGGAATCGGACGCATAGGGAGAGGAATTATCCTCTTACTGTGTGTCACCTCCTCCGAAGATTAAGGGTAGGCAACGCTTCTGCAATTGCAGATGTCTATGGGCAGCGGTCGCTTCGTTTATTCAGCGAGTCCAGGTGGCCGCTTGCTCGTTTGCTGCTTTATAATATAAAAAAAAAACTTTATTAAGGTGACAACAAAAAGATTCACTCAGTATAAACATAAAAGTAATAAATGTAAGTAGAAAATGTAAATTATGGATGCTGTAAGACATAAGTATACGTGAGCTCGAAATTATCTAGATTACTCATCTTGCATTTCGTAGAAAGCTTCGCATTTTGTTAAAACAATACACAAGGTACGTACAGCAATGGTACGCTAATGATGTCTCCGCTGTGTATTTGTAACACGAGAGTGTTTTGTTTTTCACAACATTTTCCAACGTACAGATTTTGAGAGCCTCGTATAACTTTTGTAAATACAAAATTAACGTTTAAAATTAGACCCGGAAAGAGTAAACAGTATTCTTTTATTGCTATAATTGTATTATTTTTGATTTTCTTTAAATAAATTTCGAGTTATTTATTATAATAGCTTTCTTTGGCTTTTCCACATCTTTATCTATATCTATACTAATATTATAAAGAGAGAAACTTTGTATTTTTGTTTGTATTTAAATAACTCGAGAACTACTGGGCCGCTTTCAAAAATTCTTCCATCGTTAGAAAGCTACACTATCCCCGAGTAACATAGGTTATATTTTTTAATTCCACGTGGACGAAGTCGCCAACAAAAGCTAGTTTATTATAAATAGCTTTCTTTGGCTTTTCCACATTAATTATAAAAAATAGTTATTAAAGTAGACTTTAATTACATTTAAAAAACACCAACAAATTTTTTAATAAAGCTTTGAATGACTATAAAATTGTATGTAAAATATTTTATGGCATTTTTAATAAAACAGCTCTCACAAAGCCTTTCAAGGCGTTTAATTGATTTGTCCAATAACAAAGCACAGTTTATTTGTTTATTCATAATCAAGTGTTTTGAATTACCTTACAGGAATATTCCATCAGAGCGTCGGTGGCTTAGGGGTGTATTTCTTGACTTGTAATCTCCAGGTCCCGAGTTCGAATCCCGCCATGCACCAATGTGTTTTCAATTTTTGAATTTCATATGTGCATATTTACCTGATGCTCTTACGGTGAAGAAAAACATCGTGATGCAACCTGCACATATCGGCGAAGAAATTCAAAGATATGTGTGAAGTCGACAAACCAGCACTGGGTCAGCGTGGTTGACTATGGCCTAGACAGCCCTTAGGGGATAGGCTCCGCGCCCCTCGGTGGGAACGCATAGTGAGCTGGCGATGATGATATTCCATTATTGTAAAATATGTAAACTTATTAACAATATTATCAACAATTATCAATGAAAAAAACAGGGAAATATAGTACATACGTATGTTCTAATAATTACGCAGATTTGGGTTATTACCCTTATGAAATAAAATAGCAAAATAAAATATCAACTATCGATAACACTCTATTTGACAGTGATTTACACTAACTAAATAAAAAGAGTTGATGTTAAACGTGTCGGTTTAAAATTCTATTTTAACAAGAATATCCGACATGCGGGTGAATTGATTAACGCCACTAGATGCAATTAAGCGAATACCATTTGGTACAAGCTGTTTACAGTACGAGCAATTATCCGCTTAAAAGCAACTCTATATTATTGTTACCATTTATTTCATCGTTATGATTTTCGAAAAAGGAATGTGGTACGTGTCTTTTTTATTATAACTAATTGGAATTTATTAAAGCATACTTCTTTCTTTGTAGAAATAGGAACGTGCTAGATTTTTTTTTCATTTTATAATTACTACTGAAAAAGCATTCGGTCAAAAAAAGAATTCAGTTAGCAAACTTTATTAATGACTAGCTGTTGCTTGCGACTTCGTCTGCGCGGAGTTAAAAAAATTTAGCCTATATCACTAGAGTGTCGTGTAGCTTTCTAACCCTATGGTTCATTAGACCGAGTTCGCGATAAAAACGGAAATTTTGCTTAGGCTTAAGGTCGATTATTGTGTGAACTCGGTGTAATGAAACCGTAGGGTAACAGTGAAAGAATTTTTGACATCGGCCTAGTAGTTTTTGAGTTAATTCAATACATACAAAAGTATAAACTTACAAAATTACTCTTTTTTCTTTATAATATTAGTTTACAGTATAGATTTATATTATGCTTACGGGATGTCATTTCGTCGACCATCTTGTTAGTCTTTGTTGCAGTTATCAAAACCGTAGTAAATAGAGCTGTTTTGAGCATTGATTTTGCTCAACAATGCGGTTTCGGAACCCGTAGCACAAATTCGTTAAACTACGTGTTAGTCTCTATGTACTAGTTAAATATTATCCTTCTCTAGCAGAATTTATGGATGTGTAATCAATTACCAGAATTTGCATAGAAATAAAACAATTTATAATTAAATTATTTTTATTTATATTACACATTAAATTACACTTATGATGGACAAAATAAAAACATTTACAAAACATTTTAACCGTGAGTTTCCAATCAAAACATAGTGACAAACACTTATTGTCGCACCATCTTATTCTCTTCGAAAAGTTTGGGATAACAACATGTTTTGATAACAATTTCGACAATGGGAACTTACGGTATCACACAAGAAGTGCATATTAACCTAAGCTTAAGTAATTCGTCAATCGATATAATGAAAGTACGTTAATGTAATATGTAAATATCCGAAAAGGCGTCAAATCTTGAGCGGACGATCGCTTAATTCGTTCATCAGACATAACACTTGAAGCGACCACAACATTACGTTTTCTCGCTTCCTCGTTCTTTGTCTCTTCAGATATTGATCCTTGTGTAACCTCTGGTTGGATGCAATTTTGAGTTACCTATAATAAAATACGATATTTTAATTACTTAGCAAAGTTACATAGTTTTGCCCTAATCATAAGATGTAGGGAAAGTTAAGTCGTTAACTGAACCCTTTCAGACGAGTTTATTAACGAAGGTAACACGTGCTCATTCGACCCTCGATATCATTAATTAAGTAAATATAATTAGAAGTAATATTTTATTAGTCGCTAATGGAAACATTCTAAAAAACCAAACATTATTTTACCAAAATACGACCTCGAGTCTCAAAATTTGAATACGAATCATCAAATTAATTCATTATCGTGTCCTTCTTCATAGTTAATTTAAATAAAATGGAGAATTTAAATTTCTTTAAAACATAAAATAACAGTATACATGTAGTAAATATTGCAGTACAATTCATCGTGTCTATTTCCACAAAGACCATTCAAACTAATTAGAATTTACAGAGGACATCATTTCGCACCATCATTGGTGACGTGTTAAAGCGTTGAGTATGTGAATGCTATCGTTTATCAAAGCGGATCAAACAAACGAATATACACCACTTCGCTACAACGCAGTTACCAGTAAAAACTCTTGCAAGTATTTTTAACCAACATTTAAAATGAAAATTCACAGATTTGGAAAACATTACTTGGTTTCTCTTTAAATGTATAGTAATAAAACATAGCGTACCTTTCGTTCGACGGTGTTATTATTCAAGCAGCGATGTGACTGATGAGCTAGACAGGCTGCATAAGCTATGGCATGCGGTATGTAGCTTTGCTCCACCACGCCCGCAAATAAGATTGTCGCCATAGGTCCTTAAACACAAAAATATGATAAGACAACTTTAAAAAAGTTCTACGTTTACTCCTAATAATGGTATCAATAAATAAAATTGCATGATTTTCTGAAGAATATGAGTTGAATTTCACGTCACGCTTTGACTCATTTCCAGCAATACAAACAAACACAAATAAAACGGACCGACATACTTAACCCGGATTTTATTACCCGACCTATTTTATATTAACGCCTTTACTGTAAATGTAATAAAATAATCTGACTTAGTCATTGTATATGTAACAATAAAGGTTTAACACCAATAAAACTTTTTACCTAAAGCATAAATAGGTACATCTTCTCCGCCATGCGTGGACCACATCTTTGGTGCAGCTGCGCCGTGTACGATGTCGTGCTTCGCTATAAACTTCGTGCCGTTGCTAGGCAACGTTCTCGGTTCCGAATGCCCAGGACCACTACCATATAGTATTGTTGTATACTTCAAATCATCAACATCTGATATAACCGAATCAGCACCTGGAATAACAATTCAATGAAACATTTCTTTCAATTTAGCGAATAACTTTGATTGCTATTCGTTTAACTTGTCCGAAATATCATACCTAAAATAGGATGACCTCTAGGTGTAGATTGACCTCCAAATGTCATTACATGTCCGTGATCAGCTGTTACTACGACTAACGTCTCTGCGGGATTAACTCGTTCCAATGCAGCGAGAAGCGCAGTTTCCATTTCGAGTGTTTCATCGAGAGCTCTGTAGGGATTATTATTATGATGCCCGTGATCAATTCTTCCTCCTAGAAGAGAAAATTCATTACAATGCTATAACAACAGGAAATCAGGCCGTGCAATCACAAAATGTACATTTTAATCTACCTTCAATGAATAAGAAAAATCCTTTTTCATTCTTCATTAGTATTGATAGTGCTACTCTAGTCATATCAGCGAGAGAAGGATCACTTTCTTTCTTCGTTTTCGATGGCTCGTTCTCGTCTATGCTATCACGATCAACGTTAAAGTCCATATGACTGTACTCAAATAAACCTGTATCAAAAATGGTTTTGGTAAAATTGGAACCAATTATTTTTATTGTCTTTGATTAAAATAAAAACGTATAGTGTATATTCTAGCTAACGTCAAAGGAAAAAGAAAAGCGTCAAGGACAGACGAGAGAATGTTGATTAATAAACATTACTCTGAACAACAGACAGTACTGTTAGAATTTTTTACATTTATTCACATTAGCTTTTTGAAATAAGTGCTCTCAGGTGTTAAGTAAATTCAGTGATATTTTAACGGTCTCATTTATTTTTAATTAAAACGTTTATTTAAGTACTGTATTCGAGTAAACGAGGTATAAAATGCTACCACTTGTGGGCCACTTGCTGTTGAAATTCTATGCTATCTAGTGAAGCACTGCGTAACTAAATGTGTGCCTGACACGAACTAAACCGAGAAAAATGTAATAGTTTCAGGGTCGGAATAAAATTCATAGTTTCATTCACATTTATATCTTCCTCTTTTTATTTAATGTTGGCGTTGTGTGGAAATGAAAAACAGGCAAAGACGTGAGTAATGTCCTTTATTTGTTAATAATAACTTTCTTTGATACCTAATAAATAATCTGTAGTCCTTGGGTCGACCTTTGCGAGCTGGTCCCTTGAATAAACATACTGGGCGCGTTGCTTTTTCTTCTTTTTGTCTCTAACCCAATCCTCAGCGAGATTCCTTCCGTCGAGTCTTTTCCCTTCTTTTTCTGGATACTCAGGATCTGTTGTAATTGTTGGCAAGAAATGTCTTCTGCCACCTCCCATTACCACCTTTATGAAATAATACAATTAGCTAGCCACTGTTAATTTTTAAGCATTTTTAAAAATGTAAACCATTAAATCAACGTTCAATTTATTATTCTGTGCTAATTGAACATCGCTATAATGTATCTTGTAAATGCATTTAAAATTCGGTCCTTTCGTTCAGAAACAGCGGTCATTTTTTATTCAATCGCACATGCAGAGCAAAGCTCCGACCGACTATTTGAAGCTTTGCAAGTGAAATTTATACTTTCGAATTGAAATAAAACTTTTGTAACTCTGGTAAATCGTCAAAAAATCCCCCTCCTAATTAGATGAAACCTACAACTACAAGTATTATGGTTTTAGCTCAAAATTGAAGTTATCTTCGACGTATTTTGCTTACTCAGCAATTTTTCCTTCCCCGCTATTGGGCACGTTTCAAAGTCTTAAGCCTGTTCGCAAACTTTCAAAGGTCGTTGTTCTCTTTCCTTTCATAAATTTTACTTTAAAATTGTGATTCATCATTTTTAAATAAAGGTCTTAAAAAAAATTGGTGGTCTAATAACCGTGATCTCAATAAAGTATATACAAACAACATAAGAATTGTTTTTGCAGATAAACAAAAGCGAACTTGACCCCAGACAAATAATAGTTACGATAACTTCTTTCATAAATTTATAAATAACTAAGTAGAACAGTTTTGTATTTCATTTTCATTTAATTCATTTCATTTAATTTTATTCCTAGAAATGTACCAATCAAACCTTTATACTACCTTTATACTTTTTCCTGGTTCATTTTCGAGAAGCTGTAGTGCAATATCTTTGCAGTCTTTGCGTACAGTGGGAGGGACGCGGCTGTCATCTTCCCAAAAGCGAGACGGGGAATGAGCGTACAACGCCGCAGGCGTGGCGTGTGTCACTCGAGACGTTGTAACTATGCCACTCGATTTACCTAAACAAATCGTTAGGACACTGTAGAAAATTAAAAGAAAGTGAAGATTTTAAAAACGATTGGCCAGATTGACTGCTAACTAGTTTTTGAAAAAAATCGTCAAAGTCTAGTTAGACACACTAGACAAAATTACACTCATAGTTTTGAAAATACGATAACCATAAAATTGAACAATTAACCTCCTTTTTTAAGTCATTTGAAACTATAACCTTCGGAGTCATTTCAGTAGCCAGCAGGGAAGGTCCTCAGTTGCGACAGTATATTAAATCAACACTAAGGATGTTCTTAATTAACCATTAATCTACTTTGAGTATAGCAGTAACTCTAACCTGCATCATGAACCCAATCTATTAATGATGTAACTTTGGTGTCAATAGTGGATGCGCAGTTGTTGAACCGTCCTCCGGCATCGATACCTAAAGTTTCATATCTTGCTTTCACTCCGCAGAGTAGAGCCGTGGCGCACGCTGACGACTCACCCGTTTGAGCATCTATGTTATACGTCTGCAGAAATATTAACGGAAATTCATCACGAACCTTAAGAAAACTGCGTGTAATGAACCAAACGACGTCACTATATTTCATATCTGTTGCCCAAGGCCACACTATATGTTTCGGATAGTGCATTCTTATACCATTTAGGTACTTTTTTACCGTCAGGAAATGCATTTATACACCCAAACGCCGGACGATGTAATTGCATAGAACTGTGATACTCGCCTAAAGTCGGCGAGCCCTGCCCACTAAAACCTGACTGCCCTCAAACGCATTGCGACGAGGCCATAGGCACGCTTTCACTTACATTCTCAACACCAGTCAGGTACCTAACTTAAGTTCGATCTTTTACCTTAGCTAATGCGACTGCGGGAAATGTATCCCATACTAAATCTGTATCTTCTCCACTGAGACCCTTTCGTTGACCTCTCAATATCCTCGCCGCTGTGGTCGTTGTCAAGCTCATGCCGTCTCCGACGACTAGAATTATGTTCCTAAATAAAGAATATAACCGTTAATTTGTTTGAAAAATAATATTTTTCCAACAAACATCACCTATTCTAATTGTACCACTGTAATTGTCATGAAAGATTTTTGGTGTCTCGTATGTTTCATATTTTTCCGCGAAATATCACAGATATTGTATTTTTACAATAAGCTGTATTTAAATTACATTATTATTCTCATCAGAACTTAAGACCCGGTCAAAATATCAAATAAATCTACGAACAGTGGGTTATTCAATAATCAATTTAAGCAAAAAACAACAACGTCCATAGGCGTTGGTTCAAATAATTTTAGGCGACCCGCAGCTCGTTTACTCAATTTTCCTATTAAAAACAACACAGTCATTCGAAAGTATACGAAAAAAGATTTCTTCTATACAAAGATAATCAGAATACAAAATGCTAACATTTTATCTTTCATTTCCTATACGATTCTTTTGGAAAAATAAAAAAGCGTTCGAATGAAAGGCCAACATTTAAATTGTAAAACTATACTTACTTGGCTATTGGTTTCTTGTCTGTAGCGTACTGTAAACGTTTTTGGAGCGTCTGCTCTGCTTGAGCATACCAATAATGGCGATCTGTGCCAAGAAAAATACTGAACATTATCGTTGAAAAGAACTCACTAGCGAGATTTTTAAAACTTGAATGTTGAATAGATTTCAATGAGCTCTTTCAAGCAGTTACATAGATAAATAACACCAATGAGTAATAATATTACTAAGGGTATAACTGTATATAAAACTAGCTGTTGTGCGCGATTTCGTCCGCATGGAAATAAACTATATAGCCTCTGTTACTCGGAGATAATGTTGCTTTCTAATGGTGAAAGAATTTTTGAAATCGGCCCAGTGGTTCTTGAGTTATTTCAATACAGAAATACAAAGTTTCTCTCTTTATAATATTAGTTTAAATAAAGTATAAGTTACGTCAAAAAAGAAGCAATTTTTCGTAGAGAACGAGTGTAACTTTGAACCGTCAGTAACAAAAATTATCTAAATTGATTCAGTAACTTCTGTGAACTTATAAAAATATGTACATCAATGGTAAAAGTACTAAACAAATTGAACATTCTAACTAATTCTATACAAAAACGTAAAGTCCGTATTAAAATTATAAATGTCGATGTTGCCACGTTCCATTTTCCTATTAACCGCTGAAGCAATTATGATATATTTTAGAAGGGACCTTGAGAACGGCTCTAATCTTATACAATTTGTTGTCAAAATAGGCTGGAATAAAGGAAGCCAATTTATTTGTCAGTTGTCAATTGAGGTTTTTGGCTTAGAAATACATTTATTATTCGGATTTTATTAAGTAAATGTTTTAGAAAATTACAAAATACTGTTCTTAATCTACTCACTTTACTTATGCCTCTTTAATGGTTCACTAAGCTTGTGTAAGTGTCGCTTAACTACAAGGAATCTAGAAAACAGGAAGCTGTTATTGACCACTAAACAACTCTAAGAACGACCGTTGTCTAATACCAAGAAAATTTCTAATTTTGAATGAAGTAAACCTGAGTGAAGCAAAGGTGCATACTAACAATTAAGAACTAGTAGGAATACAACTTTTAAGTTATTACCTACCATAGACCTCCTTCTCTTCATTTTGAGGTTTGAGTAGAGCGCCATGACTGATCGTGGTAAACATGATCACGACGCGGCACCAAGCACTCATGGTTGATAGCTAGCATTAGTGCAGCATCGGTTTCACTTGAGGTAAAACCACTGACATTTTTCTCATCACATTTACGTGGTTCTCTGAAACAATATTCCATTTAAATAATCAAACAGTTTTACAATCTTTCGTTGCTGAAGTCCTGGATATTTTCTTTGTGTAAATATTATTCAAAAGAGTTCAGTATTTTTAATATTGACATTCTGTTGAAACTTGCACAAATAGTTTAATCATTCCAGTTGAATCTAGATTAAAAGAACCGAAAAAACCGAAGAAAATTATACGAATGCTGAAGGCATTCTTGTTTTAAAAGGTATTTTAAAACACTATATTTAATTTCTATCTTCACATACAAACAGATATTGCTTCGTAATGTTTTACTTAAATAATATGTTATGTTTTCATGTGGAATCGATAGTAGAGAGCTGTGGTTTACTTTGCTTTAGTTTATTGATATTTGGTTCGTGTTCTCTAAATAACTTCAATACAAACTGATTTGTGCTTCCTTTAGATGATCCGTTTGATGTTATAGTTCGTACATCAAATATCAATATTAGAGTTTCACTGCGTTTAATCTTATTTTTTTTAGCGAGGGCGAGGGATAGAATTAATGCTTCATACAAAAGTCGCCGTAAGTCGCATGACCTATGAGCAGCGTTGTCTGTGCAAATAGGCAATAATGCGAGACCCTTCAATAGCACTACAAGAAACAGACAGTAAGTAGAAGTGCGAAAATTATTTAAAAGATAAGTAATAAAGAATTTCCGCATGCAACGTCACTGACCACACACGTTAGGGGTACGAGAGGAAGACACAGCCCCGCAGAAAAAAAAAGTAGAAGTATAACTTTTTCTAAGTCAATGAACTATTATAATTAATTATTAACATGATCTAAGAAAACTTTTTTTTTATATTATAAAATGGCAAACGAACAAGCGGCCACCTGAATTCGCTGAAATAGCAAACCGACCGAAGCCCATAGACATTTGCAATTGCAAATGCGTTGCCTACCCTTTATCTATGGAGGAGGCGACGCAACAGCAAGAGGTTAATACCTCTTCCTCTGAGTCCACTCCCCCGCCAATCCACTACCCCTTCCCATCTTTTCCTTATAAGAAAAAAATAGGAAGGGAAAGTGGAAAGTGAATAAGGCCTCCGGCACACTCGTCAGTCGAAACACGGAATTGCTTTCATTTCACGCCTGTCTTCTGTGTGGTCGTGGTATTTCACAGGGCGAGTCGGCCAATTCGTGCGAACATGTTAAAGCGGGCTCTACCACTGTTAAAAACTAAATATATTCAAATAAAATAGATATACAGGTTAGATGTAATCCTTTTAGCTAACCAACAGAAACACGGAGTATGTAAATTCTTGGCCAGATTCCTATTGTAATACGATCAAGCGATGTGGTGACGATGCGAAACTAACTCTTCGCATTTTTACGTTACAATGTTTATACACACACATATTTGTACACACACCTGTTTTTAAAATCAATTTTCTATTCTATTCTTTGTGATAGAAAATTCTATATATACAGATAATATAATACTATACTAGTAACACCATCTAGTGACAAAAAAATATACAAAAAAAAATACTATGGGTGGTACTCTATAAAATATGCTATATATTTGTATAAAAGTTTCTGAGATGTAGTTCAAAGAAGCCGTCCTAAAGACGTGTTGAAAGCTTAAACATATAAAGTATGGGAAAAATAGTCGCAAAATACTTTAGCAATCTTATTATGAAGCTCCATATAAAAAGGTCCGGGTAAATAGGTGTTATTAGTACTTGTATTCTACGAAACCGTATCATTGAGTATAACTTCATTTATTTATAAGTATCCTATCAAAAACCAATATTATTATGATATGATATTAGCTTACAAAATTGTTCGCTTACTGTAGTTTTGCCGAAAACGAATTCTACTTTTTGAAGGACAATAATTACGAAGGGACTTAGTCCAGTCTCCAAGTAATATTTTACTTTGGTTTACACTTAATAGTAGGGTCTATGTTTCCGCAAATCCACGACTGGCGCGTATTTTGAGCGTTTTTGGTTTACACTTTGGTCTTCTAAAACTTAAATATTTTACTCAAATAATCTACAATATATGTGCAAAACTGTTATATTTTACTGCAGTTATGGCTTCACCGTAAGAGCATCGGGTAAATATGTACATATAAAATTCGAAAATCGAAAAACACATTGGTAAATGGCAGAATTCGAACTCGGGACTTGCAGTTTACAAGTCAAGAGCTAAACCGCTGAGCCACCGACGCTCTTACGGTGAAGGAAAACATCGTGACGCAACCTGCAC
>QDHC01003800.1:43885-56851 GCA_013186455.1 Papilio dardanus tibullus
TGATGATGATTATGGCTAGCTTTACATCTTATTACATTATTATTATTCTACAAACGTTAAACAATATATCTCTTTTACAGATTACATTCCTATTGTAATCCTTTGCATACTTTATATAAAAAAAAACATACAGACGAATTGAGAACCTCCTCCTTTTTTGGAAGTCGGTTAAAAAATATTGTAACCCGCATTGTTAACAGCTAAGAAATAATGATTGTAATAAAAAGTTACTGTTCTGAGACAATCACAACAAAGTAATTGCATTGTCTAGGAGACCCTTTACCTCTTCGTTGGTCGCTTTAGTAATCTTCTTTTATCGCTTTCCTAATATAATATCAGACCTTTGTACAATTTTATCCTACAATTTGTTTCAGGCATTGCGTAAGATCATTTATTTTTACATCGTTACCTACTTTTAATTCTAACAAGTGCTTTCAAGTGTTCGCTTTGATGGTTACGGTACAAGCATTACCTAATCCCGTTTTTCTTTATTTTAAACTAGTTGCTGCTCGCGACTATGTCTGGAATAAAAAAAATAAAGCCTATGTTACTCGGGTATAATGTAGGTTTCTAACGGGGAAAGAATTTTTGAAATCGGCCCAGGGGGGATAGCCGAAGTATCTTTCGATTGGCGATATCGCTGATGGAATCGACATAAATGTCTGAAAATGACACTGACATTCGATAAGTTATGTGCTTGTCAGACGTGATATACCGAACGTCATTGTCAGTTCCATAACATTTTTGATATTCGCTATCAAATCGCTTTGTAGCGCATGTACTTTGGGTAGTCCCCCAGTAATTTTTAAGGTTTTTCAATACAAAAAAATACAAATCTTTCCTTTTTATAACATTAGTATAGATAAACCAGCAATTGACCAATATTCCACCTAAAATCGTACATACTTTTTTAAAAAGTCTTAAACGTTTTACGTTTTGAAAGTAATCTATAATTTTAATAAAAATGAAAGCATCATCATGTACTGCGCTAATCGTCCAAGAAAGAAAATGGTAGAATCTTGAACAATTCGTTTTTCCATCATTAAAGGAATGCTATTCGCTGGCAGTTGTTTTATAAAAGGTTCAGTCATAAAATAAGACATCTTATAAGCTTCACGATGCGAAGATATCCCTTATCTAGCAACTTGAAAATTGAGTTTACCAACAGAAGTTTGCCGATTGTGCAATCGCGCTTTCATTCCACTCCGCCGTTTAAGGATATTATGATGTTTTCATGGACGCCTAAGATTAAACCAACCCTTAATCACCAATATTACTTTGAGCGAATGTTAAGACGAGATTTTGTTAAAAAATATATATTTATTTAAGTTGTTATAATTTAATTTTCTATTAATAAATTAGGTTATTTGTTCGATATCTTACTTGAAATCGTTTAGTATACTTACTTAAGGAGTAAATTAAACTTATACCCAAATGAATGTAAACTAATTAAGAACGGCTAAATATGTTTATTTCGTAAATATAAGTTTAATATTGCTGTCGAAATATTCGCAGACTAGCTGTTGTTCCCAACTTTGCTCGCACGGAATATAAAAGTAAAGCCTATGTTACTCGGATTTTTGAAATCGGCACAGCAGTTTTTGAGTTATTTCAATACATACAAAATACAAAAATACAAAGTTTCACTCTTTATAATATTAATTATAATTATGATGTATCACATATAGAAACTCAATTCTCTAAGATTTTTCAACATTGCCCTATAACCGGATAGATCAGAGAGCGCAATGTGCAAGAGGGATATCCTTTGAGCTCAGGCCAAATATTTTATTAAAAAGGTCAGATTGGAGACGACATTTTGTAAGCAAAATGAGAATACGCTACTGCACTCAGAATCATTATTAGTTAATAAGACCATCCTTTAGAGAAGTTTTTTTTATATATTTATTTACACTAAATGAGACGGTTAGTGACCAATTAACGAATATGAGTCTAACAAGACAGTCTGGAAAATTGTCCTTTAGAATTTATATTCTGTCTTAGATTTTTTTTTGCTATTGTAAAGTTTACCTTAAAAGACAAGCTTATAAAACATCAGTTCCCTCGGCGTCCTGTAAACAGCTCGACCGATTATGAAGAATGAGGTTTGTCTTTCAATACCTATTTTCACCGAGATTACCATAATTGGATATCAGTTTGTTGTTTTTCTTTATTATTCAGATGAAAACGACTGAAGTTTTAATTTATTCATAACTTTGTAATATTGTAGAAGTTCGTTGTAGTTTCATAAATCTGTATCCCAATGGTATTGAAGTAGAAAAGTAAAGCACAGGTTGACCTTCCGACGACATTGACAGTTTAAAGAGGGCAGAGCAAAGCAGAAATGTGGACGGGCGAACCTTTACTAATTCGTTAATATACTAATCTTCATAAATATATTTTAATAAAAATTAAAACTGTAAACTGTGATATGTATGTTCTGCAGATATTTTTTTATAAAAAAGAAGGAAATTGAACGTCGTGTCGAACGACGTATCCACCGACAAGGTTGAAAACCTTAAATTAAAGAAGACGAAAGAAAAAAATATTTTTTACTGTTATTTATAGTTTTAAACTAAAGATTGTATTCTGAAAATCTCCAAATCAATTTCTTAATGTATAGCAAGAGGTGAATCTACGAATTCGTTTTTAAAATGATAACCACGGAATAGCAATAACGGAAATGTCAACGTATTTACGGTTTCTATTCCGGTAGCGGAATGTTGCCAGCGCACCGAATAACCTGTTGGCAACACTCTGCTTGCTGTAAATTGGAAATAAGTTTTCAGTTATTAAAAATTGCATAGCTCGTATTTTTTACATGGAAAATCCTTACCTTTACCCCAACATACTTCGTCGAGGAATTTATGCTCTAGTATAGGAAGATTAAAAAGAAATATGATAATTAAAAATAATAATATAATCGACATTTTAATTGGAATGGTTTCTATGATGTTTAGCGTGTAATTATGGCTTTGTTTTTAACGAATTAAAAAGATTATTTTACTCTGGGTTTTGAGTGGAGTGGTACTTGTTTTAAGACATAAGTATCTATCCATACTAACATTATAAAGAGGATTTTTGTATATATCGAAATACAATATCTCAAGAAATACTAGGCAGATTTCAAAAATTCTTTCATCATTAGAAAGCTACATTATCCCCGAGTAACATAAGCTATATGTTTTAATTCTACGTGGACGAAGTCATGGACAACAGCTAGTATTACATATTCTAACTAGTTTCACTTGGTATAATAAGACGGAACTCTGAATGACAGGTTAAAATAGCGTTCCGTTTAACATTGTGCGGGGACCGTGCAATTACACAAAAGGATACTGGCATACGAAGCGGTTGACCACAATATAACAAAGTAAAACACGCTGGTTAGTAACGACTGCCATTTATTTTGCTTTTCATTACACGTGGTCAATCTGAACATTTGCTTTACAGGCGGGCTACCCGAAGTACTTTTCGATTGGCGATATCGCTGATGGAATCGACAAAAATGTATGAAACTGACATTAACATTCGATAAAATCATGTGATTGTCACGTGTGAGATATCGAACTTCAATGTCAGATTCATACATATTTGACGTTCGCTATCGTAATGCTTCGTAGCGAATGTACTTTGGGTAACCCCCCGGGATCGAATATCGTTTAGCAAACTAGTTATAATTTAGTTCGTATCTATGCTGCACTATATGTTTTACGCGACTCCGGGCGGATTTTAAATAGTTAGTAAGTAGCTTATGGGTTCCTCCACACTGGTACATCTGTGCATTTCATCGAGATACGTGGAACTACCTGCGTTCTGGAAATACCTTCACTAATATCATCCACATCCATTTATTATATTACTAGTAATTTATGATACTATGACTTCCTACAGCTACATTCCTACTACAGCTACATTCCCTTTTATTTTCAATCCATTTTTCTTTACGAAATAAAAAATGTTAAATAAAATATTTGCTATAAAATATAAAAAAATATATAAAAAATCGTATTGTTTTGTAACAATACAGTAGGTATGAATAAGGATACAAATGTATTCCAAGCAAATAAATATCCGATTTTTATGAAAGCATAAAGAGTTTAGAGCTCGTAAATGGAGCCGTTCCGTAAGTCTCGGGAAAAATAAATAATTGTTGTACAAACATAGATATGTATGGCATTTTTTGTAATAAAAATGGGTAATAGATGTTATGTTAGAAATTTT
Organism: Papilio dardanus tibullus; assembly: GCA_013186455.1. NCBI lineage: Eukaryota > Metazoa > Arthropoda > Insecta > Lepidoptera > Papilionidae > Papilio > Papilio dardanus. The sequence continues at coordinate 48,110 of QDHC01003800.1, forward strand.
ACGATTGCGTAAGATAACTTCCTTAGTAAACGAAATGTTTATATTTACTACTACTTAAACAGTAGAAACTTAATTATTTCACCATATTTATTAGCTTTGCTACTGGCTTATTTATATTGATTGCGTCTCTACCATCATATTAAGTTGCATTTCACTTTTATAATTTTTTATCTAAATGCAAAAGTAGAGAAGAATGGACAGATGTATGATTTTTTTTATATATTTATAGTTTATGTTATTGCCAGATATTTTACGCTGGGATTTTTAGAGCAACATATTTCTTACACTTAAGTAAATATTTTGTTCATTGTTATTTTAGCAAAATCTTTAAGAATTGTATCACTTTTACATCTATCAAATGATCGCAAAAATGTGCTCTTTTTTCACTAGTCTTAGTTTTACTAACAGAAGCCAGAAAATTGATTTATCAATCAATCATATTGCGGACATTGGCAGCCAACGGCCGCTGTAAAAAGTTATTGACGATATTCCCAGAGCTTATCTAAGTCATGTGACTACTAGGTCATACGACTCCTTACAAATACTTAGTAACTGATATTTAATTTCTATTAGATATTAAGTTTCTTTCGCGCCGAAGCCAGACGGAGATGGCGGTCGAGATTCCTTTTAGAAAGATTGAAAAGGTAGGACTTTGCCCAGCACCGAAGTATATTAAGAAGAAAAAAGTTTTATATTCAAAAATAAATTTAAGTTACCGATACATATCTAAAACTACAAACTACACTCTTTTTAATTTGTAGAATACAATCGCAGAAAGAAAAATTACAAAAAATACTATAACTATTAAAAAAAAACTTTAAAATACCGAAAACTCTTCTAAAAGCTAAAAACTTAGGTTATAGCACACTTTGAACGATAGGTAAATATATTCCGCTTTATTCCGAAATGAGAATCAGCGTTAGTACTGTTGTACTTTCTACGTTTGGTACTGGTACATTCATAAAATGTATTCCAAAATTCAGAACACCTTGTTCCTGGTACTACTTACAATACATAATTTGGTCCAATCAAACCCCTGGTCTATCTTATTTAGTTCCGAGCGTCCTCCAGTAACATATAAACGACAACTTATTGGTCCTCGTTTGTCGCAGTACTTTATGCAGGATTATGTTTTATATCTTAAATCTGTAGGTAATATTATTTCAGCTTGATATAAACACTTGTAAACATATCTTTGTCTCTGGTTTTGCAAAGAGAATGAAAGGGATAACAAATATGTATAAAACTTGTATCACAACAGTCAAAACCTACTTTTATATAACAATAAATCATGAACAGATTACAAAAGAACCTTCAACAAAGCACACGAATACGAACGTATACAATGTGTTAAAGAAAAATGTGACATTGATTACCTACTATTAGTAAACAGTAGTTTCCAACTGGTGGCCCACAGACAAAAATATGATAGCCCTTTATATAAAATTATTACAGAAAATTCTAAAAATATATAATACCTATGGACGTAAATTCCTATCTACACTATTATATAAAACAATAACGCTTTTTATGTTTGTCCCTATATATGCTTGAATCTTTAAAACTACGCAACGGATTTTGATGCGGTTTTTTTAATAGATAGAGTGCTTCATAAGGAAGGTTTATATGTAAAACTAGCGACCCACCCCGGCTTCGCAGGGGTGCTATTATTATGATTATGCTATTTACAACGTACACAATTTTTTTTGTAGTGTATTTAGTATCAGCATTGCACACGTGCGTAGCCGGGCGGATCGCTAGTTTAATTATAAAAAGTTAATTAAAGTTTCCATTTGTATATTATCATTTATTTTTATTATACTCGTACCTGTACAGTAATTCCTAGCAGGAATAATATAAAAGTAGTATTTGCCAAAGCAAAGGTTGAGAATCCCTGGTCTAAATGGATGGATCAGCCCAACTAAAGCGAAGAATACGCAGATAGTAAGGAGGATTTATGATCGTTGTAGCTTACACTTATTTGGTTATTTTTACAGACTTCTCCTGAAATGTGAGCTTAATCAATCTTTATGCCACGGCTTGAGGTGTGTAATTCGCAGAGTATTAACAGCAATCCTTTTAGCTAAATAGTTTCACTTCGTGTGTGAAAAAGAATAAAAAACTATAGTGTGTAGAAAACGTTATAAATTTTGTATGCATGTAAATAAATGATTAACAATAATAATATATTCTTATGTAAAATTAATTTATTGTGTGAGGATTATTCAATTTATTTATTTAGCAAGGTACCCAACTGTGGCAGCCGAGGATAATCACCAAAGAGGATTATAAGCCAAAGGTAACGCCACATTAATAATAGAAATTCTTGATATACAGTTGAACCTGGATAAGCGATAATCCCAAGGGACCGCGATATTTGTCTTGCTTATAGAGGTTTATCCAGGTTTGACTGTAATTGTTTTCAACGCTTTAGAGTAAAAGAATTTTTAAATAAAAACCAACAACGATCCATTTAAACGAGTACAAAATAAATTCTATAAATCTCAATTTATTCAATCCGTTAATCTGTTTGCTGTTATTCGACAAAACAATAACTGTACGATATGTCACAAATCAAAATTCATTTTTAAAAAAATATTTCGTTATTTTTTACCAGTACATTTTGCCCGTTGGCCATCTGTTGCATTTCGAACGTTAAAACTTTCTACCAAACTATCTGGATTCCGTGCAAAGTTGGTATCGTTTGGGGGAGTAGTGACGGGTTGTAAGTCGAGCGCAGGCTCCACGTAAATAGCCCCCGAAACGACTTTTACGACACACACGGGGATATTCGTCGGCGAATTCTTTGCACACAGAGAATATTTTATTTTTAACATGTTATTTTAACCGCAAAACATTAATAATGCAAGTCGTTACAGCTCTGGTTTTGTAGTCGATTATCATCTGAAAATATATTTGTTTACTACTAACACAAGTAGATAAAAAAGTATTGTCTCTGAACTCTCTTGAAATCTTCATGGAGAAATATGTAGGTAGTCTGTGAAGTTATAACCACCAAGAAAATTATGTCATAATATATGGGTATTTAAGTAGTTGTAAGCATACACTAATTGTCAAACTGCATAAATTGGAACACACGCTGCATAATTTGGATGTAGAGGCTTATTAGAGATTTGATGCAGATGTATTGCAATGGCGGTTGTCATTCATAGAATAAACCCAATAAATGACAATCGCAACCCAAATACTAACATACCTAGTGATTTCACGCCACGCAAGTTAGATAGCGGCGCCCAACTGGCATAATTTGAACACTAGTAGGCGTCAACCACTGCCGTGCTAGCGCTACTATTGAGACTTTTTTTTTAATGTTCACATTTCTCATTTTCGCCGGTAAATAATAAATGAGCGCCTGAGTACTTGTATTATGCTACGACTCTACCGGCTGAATGTTCAAACGCCACTCAAATTTAAGCGTCGCCTAAAATATAAGTGGTGTTAAAATTAAACGAGATTGCCGTAGAATTTGGAGTTGAGTGGGGTTGAAAATTCGACCGACAGACATATAGGTACATAGGAAGAGGAATTATTCTCTTGCTGTTCGTCTCCTCCTCCGTAGATTAATGGTAGGCAAGGCAACGCATTTGCAATTGCAGTTGTCTATGGGCAGCGGTCGCTTCGCTTTTTCAGCGAATCCAGGTGGCCGCTTGCTCGTTTGCCAAATAATAGTATAAAAAATAATCCTATTTATTACTAAAAAGATCTACATGTATGAATAAAGCTTAACCAATTTCACTTCATAATTTTTTTTTTTTGAAACTAAGACATTGTTCAATGTTTTGTTTTTTTTTAAAGTTGCAATATAAAATGCACGAAACCGAACGATTGTTGCCAAAATAATTAGTTAAAAAGTTATTGGATATTTTTTTAAATATTCCATTAATTAGAAATACTCACTCAGTTGTTTTTCAATTCCGATATCCTTAAAAAACACAAATCACGTCTTAACTTTTATATTTGCATGAAGTTCTTTACAAACTGTTATAAAGTTTTTCATAACTTTCAAAAGTGAACTAAATATTTGATCTTCTGAGTTCTCTTCACTCAAAAACTATTCAAAAAACACATTAACTTAACCATTATTTTAAAATTCGACGTAACAGTATTCGAAATTTATAAACACTGAAAAAATAAATAGCAGTAAGTTCAATATAGAACCGCACACCTCGAGCCCTTAGAGTAGACTGAAGTCTAAGTACGTCCCCAATACGCATGCGTCAGGGATGTACTCGAATCATAAGTTCGTAAAGTAATATGTTCTCATTGCTCAATCATAAATTGGCTCATCTAGTACCTGTATTCAGTGTACCTTAAACTGCTTCATTTATATTACTAAATTGTCAAGAATCGAGCAAATATCTACACTATTATATAAAACAATAACGCTTTTTATGTTTGTCCCTATACTTATATGCTTGAATCTTTAAAACTACGCAACGGTTGAGGCGGTTTTTTTTTAATAGATAGAGTGATTCATAAAGAAGGTTTTTATGTATAATACACTAGCGACCAGCCTCGGCTTCGCCCGGGTACAATGCTAATACTAAATACACTACAGTAAAACTATAAACGTTGATTATAACAGCCATACTAATAACAATTGCACCGGTGCGAAGCCGGGGCGGGTCGCTTGTTATCAATATTCGGCTTCAAATCTTGGATGTTTTATGCAATATACATCGCTATTTTTGAGATGTCAAATATGTACATTAGGACTAACATCCGCTACTTGTCCTAAATTCTTTGTCGTAAAAGGTTCTTAAAAAGGTAAAGGTTTAAAGGTAAAATTAATCTTTGCACTCCATAAATAAATGTTGGGCTAAATTATATTTCGGTCTGACCTTAATTAGGTAAGTAGAGGAAGTAAGGAAAAGCGGTAACAAGTTCGGATTCGAGATATGTTATCGAAACAAAAACTTTTAAGCTTTGAATTGCCGTTTCCCTTTTTTATAAACTCTGGTTAAAAACCTACTAGTCGTTGTGTTGTTGAATAAAAATTCATTTTTCCGACAAACCAATCCTAGTCCATTAATTTAGAACGTGTTTATTCGGAATTGAGTGCAACGTAATGTAAAATTTAATTTTTTTTGGTTATTTTTACACGATTTAAATGGCGTTTTATAAATCACAAACACTGATATTTAGTATTCGTACTGCGACTTTTTTAATTTAATTCTTCTCACGGTTACGGGATTATGCAGGATTTTGCCAATTAGTGAGTTTTGTGTGGCTTGAACAATTGTGCTGGTATTTTTATGGAAAGAAATTTATCCTAATGAAGTAGCCAGAGTTAAGTCAAGTTAGTCAATTCTTTATCACAATCATAATCCTATTGTAATAAACCTAGTGATTGCATACAAATATAATTCTGTAGCTAGAATCATATTAGAAAACTTCAGGATAATTAAATTAAATTAAATCAAATGGAAAATATCCATAAACTCTGTCCATTCATATATTCCCAAAAAACAAAAAGTCACAGGTTGTTTAAATAAATACACTTAGTTTCCAAAGCATGTTTTAATCATATCTAAAATTAAATGAAAAATCTCTATTCATATATGAATGTATAGGTGCACATAACTCAAGTTTGAAACTTCGCCACTCGGGTGCAGTCGGCATTTCGCGGCGGGACGGGGTTTTATTAAGTTTTCCAGATATTATTTGGTTTATCTTTATCATTGCCTTAAATAAAAATATATTTCAAAGTATTAAATACGTATCAGAAGAGCTCAGACTATAACGATCTTGCAAAAGTCAGCAACTTTGTGCAATTAAGATGAGTAGCAAATTTCCTTAACTACTGGCTAATATAAAGATCAGAATACTCGAACTGTTTTAAGCGATCGCTGCAAAAAACACGGCCAAACGCAAGCCGCTTGAATCTGTCAATACCGACTACTTGAGTCCATGGCCATCAGCCCTTAATTGTAGATGTGATTGATTCAAATTTTGAAATATTTACCGTTCTTGCGGGCAAAGGTAATGCAGGTAGAGCATACACGGGTGGGCAAGCTAACAAAGACGATAACGAGACGCGCATTTTGAAAACATCGAATTGCCTATTCGAGGTAAGCATTTCTGGAACAAAAATATTTTCATTAACGTGGAACGTACGGAAATAAAAAATAAAATAAGCAAAGCAGATTTTACAGCTTGGTATGAGCTGGTGAAACATATTCTAAATCGGTTAAATATTTTCGGAGTGTATCCAGAACAAAGAACTATTTTCTCTTTACAATATTACTATTGAGGTTTTAATGAAAATATATAATTCAAAATTTGTTTAAAATTTTGCATTTTTTTAATAATTTCTACACAAAAACTATTGTTGCTAAAACAAAAAATAATACATAGAACAAAAAGAAAAAAAAATGAATATTAAAAATGACGCTAAAATGCAAACACAGCACATTGAATACAGCCATTTTTGTCTTTTTCATTTTTTCATTTCAAAACAAAAAAAAGTTGGTAGTTAATTAAGTACATATGACAGTTACCTAAGGGAAGTTAAGCTAAATTATCGCACAGTAAAATAGTATATTTCCTCCTGCACTTTCTATTGTAAAATACAATGAAGTAATTAGTAACCCAAATAACTCGTACCTGGATAAATTCTTTCTAAATAGGTATCTGAACTTGAAAAACTACATGTGACATTTGGATAATAACTTTCAATTTCTTCCCAAAGTTTGATAATATCCTTATTCTTTTCACCTTCCACAAAAATAAAGTGTTTGTCTCCAGTATCAAGATAAAATCCTGTTAAATAACTTTCCTCCCTCAATCGTATTCTTTGATTCAATTCTTCGATATTTTCTAAAATATCGTACACTACTTTCGTGCTGTTAGCTAACGCGTAAAGTCGAGAAAAACATTTCGGTAAATTTATTTCACAGCCAAGTAAACCGACTGTTAATCTAATCGTCATTTGCGAATTAAGTACTACATGTGGCCGAAAAACAAACTTGTTCTTTTGGAGAGAACTTATAGCATTAATGTAGTTCGTGCAATCAGTTTTTAAGTCTAAAATCTCAGTCTTTTCCGGGTACATTGAAAACTCTCCGGATATCATTTTATTCGATCCTTTCGACAATTCGCGGACATCGATACGAGTGCTCGCTATAAGAATATCTTGTTCCATATCACTCCTAGAACCGGAAGTATAGTTCAATTGTGTGCCAAAGAAATTCGGAATATTGTCATTTCTGAGATTTCTTCTTACTCCGCGCAACTGTATTATAAGGAAATTCAAGATAAAATACAATGAATAAGTCATAACTAGGTCTATTTATAGGTTAATTTACCTGTACATCAAAACCATTATCCATTAATGCATTAAATACTTCAAATATTAATGATTTTTCAATCGGTATGATGTGGTTATCATTAAATTTTACTTTGGTTTCAGTCGTCACGTTTTGCAATACAGAGTCATTTTGTGTTTTTCCCACTGTCCAGCGTGTATATATTTGTTCAATACTGGATTGAAAATAATCATAAACATTATATTTTTCATTTTTTATTTGCACTTTCGGTCGATTTAAAAAGTTGTAGTCACTTGTACTTACACAAGTGTAGACATGAAACAGAATGTGTTATTCGCGTTAAAAGAGATAAGGTAAGTGAACGTCAAAAGTATGAACCTTAAGCTACAATCTAAAAAAAGAAAAATGACACGGAAAAATGTTAGTGGTATACAGTTGACTAATTTCTAAATTAACTGATATATTTAAAAAGTACCCAGCTTTCTGAAGTTCATCTGCAGGTAAACTTTTCAATGTTTTAATATTAACGAACATAATAGGTAAATCGTCTTGTGCTGGCAAATTGCTAGCACTTACTACAGCCAAAATGCTACCCTGGAGTGGCGAACGGTGGCCGACTTCAAGAAATCGATTTAATCTTCCAGAACCTGCAATATTTACAGTACCTAATAAACAATTTACATTAAAAAAATATTTGTGAAGAAGGAATCGTGCCTTTAATCGTGTCTTTTTTGTCCATCTTTCCTACAAAATGTGGTTGGTTTCCACTTCCGTAAAACCTGTTCTATAACATTTTGTTACCTGTGGTTTTGCGAGAATGCGCGACAATAAAGGAAATCTACTGTTAGAGGAAGAATCAAGAACAGCAAAAGCATATGGGGTATACGGGTATAATATTGATAATAGCATTTTTGTATATCAACTTTGATTCGTTTATTTACCACCAAGAATAACTTCTCCAGTTATCTTCAGTTTATAACTTTCAGCATCCGGCGAAGACTTTTTTCCTTTATCCTTAAGATGTGCCATATCTCCGCTACCACTTGTTCTATTGAGCTGAAGGTTGGACGTTAACATTGTTTCTCTTATGTAACCCAAGATAGCGTCTTGATGTCGAACATCTAAACACACGTAACCAATCAAATAATTTGAAATATTTAAGATACAAAAATGATTGCTTTTATAAAATATTTTATGAAAATTTATTGAAAATATGAGCTTAAAGACTGCGGTATGTATTATAATTTTAAAGTTTAATTAAAACAGACATAACTGATTTTTTTAGTCTATTGAAGGGATCTGTCGTTGACGACTTTAAAGGTTGTTAGAACTTAATATGTAATGAATTCAAACCTGTTACTAATAAAGGAGTATCGAATGCTCCATCAAAACACGACGCAGGAATGTATTTAATAACATTTTTCCAAATTGAATTTATTATTGATTTAATAAT
>QDHC01003800.1:56980-69783 GCA_013186455.1 Papilio dardanus tibullus
TACCGACTTTATAATATTCAGTCGTTAAAATAGAGAGAAAAGTAGAAAAAAATTAAAAAATCTCTTGGGAAAAACATTTATAACCATCTAACCCAAGCCTGCATAGAGAAAAGGCTTTAATTATAAAGTCTTTTATCTTCCCTTCAACTTATAAAGTCCCATGATGTTGAGAAAAAAGTATATTATAATAAGTGACTAGGGACTTGAATGTAGGTATATAGTCCTGTTAATTAAGCGGTGACAAAATCAGTAGAAACTCACGACAATAGGTAAAGTTAGACGGACTTATTGATTTTTTAGTTACTACAAGATCTTTCTTAATCTATACTAATATTATAAAGAGAGAAACTTTGTATTTTTGTTTGTATTGAAATAACTCAAGAACCACTGGACCGATTTCAAAAATTCTTTCACCATTAGAAAACTATATTATCCCCGAGTAACAGGCTATATTATTTAATTCCACGCGGACGAAGTCGCGCACAACAGCTAGTAGTATTATAAATGTAACAGTTTGGATGCTTGATTGTTTATCATTTAAAACCCTTGATCACGATGTTTGGAAAGAAGATAGATTTAAATCTTGATTAGCGCATAGGCCAACCCGATTTTATTTTATGCGGGTGAATTACCGGCCAACAGCTTTACTTCATTTATTAAAACATTTCTGAGTCTTACCTACTTGATATAAGTATAAGTTTAAATTCTCTTTTTTATTCCTCACTGATTACGTTATTGAGTAAATTAATATGACCGTTATTTCATCCTTAATTAAGTACTATAGAAGTCCTTATACGTGTAAAAAGTCGTCTTTATCTCTTTCATCTTAATTAGATTCTTCATTCCATACTCACGAATACCTACATAACGTTAACCAAAGGAAAAGTAAATACCTTCATTTTCCTCGTTTTTCTTTACATTATACGAACTTGTAATACTGCGTACGTCTGAAAGTTGATTGGCATTTATGGAGTTTATGAAGTGTAATTCAGAACTCTTTAAATAGAGTACATAAAAGGGAAGCATTTAATATTTTTATTCATTTTTAAAACATTTAAACTGATTTTGCTATTAGTAACGAAAACAGTTCGAGTGATTTGTTGCGTTCAATTTATTTTAATCCACACTAAAAAAAATCCCTTTTAAGTACTAAGTATTGCGTAGATTTTCTATATAACTCATACTAACATCTGGGGCAATTAAATAATTTTGAAATGGACGCCAGAAGTACGGATACTGACAAAGGGGTTTTGCTTGTGTTAAAAAAGACCAAAATATACCAAGTTTAGGTGACTTTATTATTTATAAGAAATAATTTTCATAAGTTTATAATCAACGCAATAACGAAAAGCGTTTCGCAGCACCTTAAGCCTCAGCGGAGAGCATTTGTTATTTAAATTAACCGGAAAATGAACAGCCCTGATGCGGGAATGCTCTGCTCCCTAAATAATGTACTTTGTATATTTTCAAATTATCTCACTAGTACGTCTTTCCTACTTAACATAATTTTTTAATCTAGAATAATATTAGAAAGAGGAAAGGTCTGATTGTTGATCGTTAGAGGCTATTTTAACAGTTGCCTATTTTTAATATACCGAAATTATGAAATATGTTGATTTCCCAAGAGAACTAAAATCGTCCTTGCTCGTCTATATAAAATGTATACCTTAAATTCAGTGCTCAAACGTTTTCGATTTAGACGTCCATTCGAATTTAAATAAACCAATTTTTATGTAGTCCCAGTACAATCTGAATTTTATTCTCCATTATTATATTTAAAAATATAAATATATTTGAAAAATTACATTTATTCGTACTCAAAAGCCTCCTTCATTCATTCAACATAAAACAAATCTGAAAGAAATATATGAAAATACAGCTTCTCTGGCTTCTTCACAAAACGTTATATAATATGTATCTTTAAGTAAATTAATAAAGCAACTGTTTCATAAGTTAGAATCGTGCTAAAAGTTTCATACGACGAATTTGGAAGTTTAAAATATTACAATACTCTGCTCATTTCGAAATCTCCTCCAACATATGCTGAGTTTCTACAAACTCTAATGAAGTAGGTTTGTCTCTTTTATAATTAAGACAGAAACATGTATCATCTTTTATTAATGGAATAATTATTTACAGGGCCCCGTAAGGGCTACTGGGGCCTGTGTGCAAAAAAGGATTTGATCTTTTGATGGTAGGTAGGTGCTTGAAATATAGCAAAGAGTTGAACTGTTTTTTCTTTCATTTTTTTTGGGTCCTTGTCTGAGAAGGCGCCCGCGTGCATTGCACACTTTGCTTATATGGTTGCAGGTGCCTGGTTATGTAAAAAATAATAAAATACTTTTATAAGATTATTTTTCACTTTGGAAACTCTAGAAAATAAAAACATCTCAAACTCACTTCGGTGGATTTCAATTATTTTCATGGTACAGTGCGAAACAGTGCGGTACAAGCGAAACTAAGTTTCACTGTTTGCGCAATAAAAATTGTTTCGCGGTCTAACGAACAGATAGACAACGATTTTAATATAAATCTGAAGTCTGCATAAAAAATAAATATTTCTATAGATAAATTTTTAAACCAAAAATCTTCATCCACGCTTCATTTTTCGTCTAAAGAACTACCTACTCTTACCTAACCTAACCTAACTACCTCTTTGCATGGTTTTGGTGACAGTGGAACATGAAAAAAAAACAACTCAAAAAAAAATAATGTTAAAAATGCAAAAATCTTTCTTAAGTATGGATTAAGATATTACCCAGTTATTAAAACTATTTTAAACTCTTGCAGAGTAAGTTATATTAGGGAAAGTTAAGCCACAGTCGCGATTCCTTCAGACAGACATTGAAATATTAAAGTTTTATTCAGTTCGAAAACTGTTATAAAAGAATATGCTTTAAAATATAATATCTCTATAGATATATTAAAACACTAGCTGTTGTTTGCGACTTCGTCCGCGTGGAATTAAATAATATAGCCCATGTTACTCGGGGATAATGTAGCTTTCTAACGGTGTAAGATTTTTTGAAATCGGCCCAGTAGTTTTTGAGTTATTTCAATACATACAAAAATACAAAGTTTCTCTCTTTATAATATAATATAGATATAGATTGAAGAATCACGCTGAATAATATTTTACCAGTCTCAGAGTTCAGTTTACCTTCTACTTTCTAGGTAGTATTTATTTAATGTAACCTAGACTATTTTTACTATAGATTCATTCATTGTGGATTCATTCGTCTATGTCATTATTTTATTAGACAAGGAAAGTCGGTAACAGGTGGTACGCGGTCCATTCCCGAACCTGAAAAGGTCAGACTTTGGACCGTCCTTTTCATAAAGTAAGCCCTATTTCTTAGGTATAATGTTCCTTATTTTCATGGATTTAATATCTCATTTTTTTCTGTACCACCATGATTTTTCTTAACAAGACAAAAGAGCTATAATTAAAACTAAATGTTGAAACTGTATTCTTCTATACTAATATTATAAAGATAAAAACCTTGTATTTTTGTACGTATAGAATTACCTTAAGAACTATTGGGCCGATTTTTTTTATATTACAAAGTGGCAAACGAGCAAGCGGTTACCTGGATACGCTGAAAAAGCAAAGCGACCGCTGCCCCTAGACATCTGCCATTTAAAAAAATCTTTCACAATTAGAAAGCTACGTTATCCCTGTGTAACATAGACTATACTATTAAATTCCACGCGGACGAAGTCGCGCACAGCAGCTAGTGTATTATAAACCACCGAAAGCTTTCTGCTAGATTTAAAATAAAAATAATCGTAAAGTTTTATTCATACAACAGCTAGACATGACTTTTGCAATGATACAGGTTTAACCATTTAGTGAAATTCTTCGCCATTTTGCCAGAGAGCTCAGTTGTTTGTATAAGTTAGAGATGGCGTCAAGCGTCATTAAGCTCGCTACGTCTGCTCTGAATTCCAAAGGTTATTTTAACTTTATTCTTTGCATTCGTTGCTTGTTTATATAAGTTTTTTAATTAATTAAAGATTAAAGGTTTAGAACCATGATGGGTTTCATTTACCGCAACTCCACGACGAGGGCGCATTTTGCGTGAATACACATATCTTTGAATTTCTTCGCCGATATGTGCAGGTTGCATCACGATGTTTTCCGTCACCTAAGAGCGTCGGGTAAATATGTACATATGAAAATCGAAAAACACATTAGTACATGACGGAATTCGAACTCCGGACCTGCAGTTTACAAGTCAAGAGTTAAACTTAATTAATTAATTAATAATTACAATGCAAAGAAAACTGTAAATAAGCTTTATTTTTAGTAATACTTCACGATCTTTTTAATAATTAATACAATTCTTTATAATCATCCACTCAATAATACAAATTATTAAATATAATACATATATAAATTAAAATATAATACAATTTATTTTCTTGTTAAAAATAAGATTACACGTATTAAAATATTTTCTCAATCATAAAATATTCTTTAATAATTTGTCTGATGTTTTATATTTTGCACTAAATATAGAAAAAATAAGAGAATAAGAGTGTAATTTTAACTTCATTTAAAACAATCGAAATAAAGAAAATTAGCTTTATTAACACAATTCGTAAGTAACAAACGTCAAACCTTGTCCATTAACTAATTAAGAAAAACAGAACCCTTTTACTAATTAAGCCTTTGCTTTTACTCGTAGGTTTATTTTTATAATTAAAATTATTGCATTTATTTATTTAATCATTTAAAATTATCTTCGTCATTGTTTTGGAGAGGAGATAATTTTTTATGGGAAAATATAAAACGACCACCAAAAAAAATAAACGTAACACCAAATTGATTTACCCAAATCAAATATAATAAGAACAAAAAAAATAAAACTGTACCAAACATATGATACTCTAAATTACAATTCATCTACCTATTTAAATCACGCTTCCTTCAGAAAAAATATTTTCACATCAAAATTAATAAATTAGCACCTAATTTCAAACATCTAATTTTTGTGCTTTTATACCCAAATATATTGCAAGTCAACCTAAAAATGTATGCATATAACCAAATAAACTATATTGATACCAAATTATATTATATTATATTTTATCCGTCCGTTACTGCAGGGCACGGACGCACTCGCTGCGCCGCTCTTTGTTATTCGCGAGCTGTGATGTTGTGCTTGATGGTTGACTGAAGTGCTTCTAAAATAAAAAATATGCAGATCTCACTAATATACAAAATTTTCTATTTATTTTGCTAATTATGAAGATTGTTTTACGTCGTTTAATTTAAATTCATGTCAATTAAAAACGCGTACCAACTGCATAGGTAAGGTTATGTTTAGAACATGTGGAATAAAATAAAAAACAAACAGGTAAGTTATATAAAAAAAACTCTCAATCGAATTATAAACATTAAGAATTGTTCGTCTCAACGAACAAACATCAAGCATAAGGTGGACCCTCGCCTTGCCCGCCCCATCCAGCAGGACTGGCGTGTGCCAACAGTCATCCGAAAGCTGCCCACATAGTCGCCCGTCTGGAGACTCCCCAGAATGTTCGTCTCAACGATCATGGCTTTTAGACAGAGCCGCGCAGAGAGCAGTGCGTGATCAGTGTGTCGGTACTAATAAACCATTCAGATATTAGACAGCATTAGGTTGTTTCATTTTCCCCTCTTCCGCATTGGGGGTGTATCGTTGATAATTGCCGGTGCCTTTAGTCTGTACGAGTATGTTCGGGCTCAACCCCACCCGGGGATTGATACCTAACGTACAAGAATTATAAACTACAAACTAACCTTCATAAAAAATAATGATGTACGTCTTTCCAGGTCCTATATTCGTATACGCTTAATCCAAATATGTGTTACGCTAATGGTAATTAATTGAATATTATTCATAATTTTTAACCATTATTGATATATGATGAAATCATTGTTGTTTAGTAACTTTCATTGCGGATCAAATAAAATTTAAATAAATAAATAATCAGCAAAATGAGTGCTAAAAGTAATCAATTGGTCACATTTAACGGTGATTAAGTATTAATACCTTGTTACAGATAAAAGTAATAAACTGCAACAAAAATCAAACTGTTTGGGTTGGGTTAAGTTTAGGATATTTAAAATTAAATCAAAGTCTAGGTTATGCGTGAAACGCCCCTTATGTCACTCCCACATACGTCAGCTAAAATAGATCCTAAAAAAATAAAATAGGTGAACAATAATTTAAATTGGTTATATTTTACTATTTTAGCACAAAAATATGTAACAAATTTGAGTGAAATTTTGCATTAAATTGAGGTTATAAATTAGGTGCGACTTTATTATTTTTGATGGCAAAATGATTTTTTTGGTGATAGTTTTTCTATTTTGATTGTAGGACTACAAATATTTTGGTGGTAGTTTTTAAATAAAATGTGAATCGAATTTAGGTGAAGATTTACTTTTTTTTGCTGATAATAAATATTTATTTTGGAGATCAAAATTATTATTTTTGGTTATCGTTTAATTACAAGCCATTTTTTATCAGTACATAGTATACAACAAAGTCACTTTCTCTGTCCCTATATGTATGCTTATACCCTTAAACCTATGCAACGGATTTCGATGCGGTTTTTTTTAATAGATAGAGTGATTAAACAGGAAGGTTTATATGTATAACTAGCGACCTGCCCCGGCTTCTAACAGGTGCAATTATTAGTATGGCTGTTTAAAACAACGTTCACAGTTTTTCTGTACTGTATTTAGTATCAGCATCGCTGGGGCATGTCGCAAGCTAGGTATAAATTGTTAAATTACCTTTATCTAATAACTTAAAAATATTTATCATGAAAAGTTTGGGTTGATCATGTAAAACAAAATTTAACATATTGTAATTCTTTCAGATATGTAAACTAGGATATCAGAATACCTTTCAGGGTAATTCCTATTTATGTACCACTAATTTCTGCTAGAATGTTCCAAAATAAGGTTATAAAGTAAACCGTGTAGTTTGCCACGTGCTGGTACAATATTAAAGTCTTATATCACACGGTTAACACAAGTTATTTCAGCTATGCCCTTTGTATGAAACTCATCTCTCAACAACACTGTCATATCTCATCCCTTTTATACATATATTTACTGTTATGCGAACAGTGTCCCACTTAACGTTTGTGTTTTATAGTAGAGTGAGATTTAACAAAGGATATTGTCGTATTTTTATAAGACGGTTCACCCTCTCACTTTAAGTGCGAAATACCAAAGGAAGGATTATTCAGTCAGGCAAGAATACCTCGTAAAAACTGACTTAATCTTATTTTTAACTGAATTCTTTCGAAATATTTTATACCACAACGTTGATTATAGAAAAGTATTTACTTATGTAAATAGACTCTAGAACAACATATGTATAATCAGAGTAAGGGCTACTGGCGCCTGTGTGCAAAAAAGAATTTTAGCACCCCTTAAGCATGTTTAATTAGCTTTTTTTTAATGGTGGGTATGCGCTTGAAATAAAGCAAAGAACTGATTTTTATTTGTTTTTTTTTTCTTTTTTTTTGGCTGGCTGGCTTCAGCGCCCTTTAAGGATAGCGCCCGTGTGCATTATACACTTTGCATAAATGATAGCAGGGGCCCTGTATATAAGGATAAGAAATAGTTGATATGCCAGGGTTATCAGCATACCAGGCATTTAATATTCAAGGTATGTTTGTTTTGACGTAAAGTACTAAGTAGGTCATGTTATTACTAAAACAGTTATTAAGTTATTATATCATAAAGCATATTATAATAGTAATTCTTTTGGCTTATTTTCACATTTGGTGTAAACAATATTAGAACACATCCATCTTCTACGTGATAATATTTTAAACGTAGTTTTCTCGTGTCACATTGTAACGTATTATACGAAGATTGTATCAAGGGATGTTGCCAAATAAAAACTATACAATTATATGTGCTATTCTGGTAATTATTGAAGCGACACAAAGGCCTTTTCCTTATTATATTTTGGAAGTTATTTCCTAACTTATTAACAAGGTTGCGTAAATAGACTTGTTTTTATTCTTTTTACATAAGAAAATTATGTGAAAACATAACCTTTATTGCAGATATATGTGGATACTTACTATGTGTCGTGATTCAGTGGTGTACGGAAGCTCTGTCAAGCTCATAACGGTTCAATGAATATTTTATACCTTACGCTGCACGAGCTCTGTTTTAAACCGATTTTCCTTTCATTTCATTAGTACTGCTCACTATATCTGACGTAGTTACGAACGTTATCACGTTTAGAAAATCTTATTACGTTCAACGTGAGGGTGAAAGACTACTCGACTGACCCGTTTTACGCGACTCACGAGTGCTTCTATTATTTATGTATGTGTGTATGTATCGACCCATAATGGGCTCCATTTTCCGCAACTTCACGACTAGCTTTTAATTTGTGTGACTTCACACATATCTTTGAATTTCTTCACCGATATGTGCAGGTTTCATCACAATGTCTTCCTTCATGGTACATGGGTCGAACTCGGGACCTTTAGTTTACAAACCAAGAGCAAAAACCCTGACCCAACGACGCTCTATTATTATTTTTTTACATTATGAAGTGGCTAACGAGCAAGCGGCCACCTTAATTCGCTGAAATAGCGAAGCGACCGCTGTCCATAAACATCTGCAATTGCAGATGCGTTGCCTACCCTTAATCTACGGAGGAGTAGACCCACAGCAAAAGCATGATTCCTCTTCCTATGCGTCCCCTCCCCCATTAAATTCACTTCCCCTTCGCTTCATATCCTATTAGAAAAAGAAAAGGAAGGGAAAATGGACTCAAATTAGTCCTCAGACACCACACTCATCAGACGAAACACAGAATTGCTTCCATTTCACGTCTGTCTTCTGTGTGTTCGTGGTATTTCACCTGGCGAGCCGGACAATTCGTGCGATGATGTTAAAGCGGGCTCTACCACTGTAAAAAAATTATAAGTGCATTTTACAGTATTTCATGTTTAACGGCCGGTCTCAGAGTCGCTAAGTGGTCACACAGAGAGAACCTTAGTGTGAGAAATCTACACTAAAAGATTTCATACATATATACTTTCACAAGTGTAGTATACATTAATTAGCTATATTTAAAACATATTTTGACGCAGTAAATAAAAGTAAAGATACTAGGCATTCAAAAAGAATATACGCAATTAACAACCATCTTCCAAAGCAGCAAAGAAATGCGCTAAAAAATGTTGCAAGTGAACTTTCAGCGGCATTTTACATTTACGAGGTTTTTACGGTGATGTTACTTAATGAAAGTTACCGCGTAATGCCGCGGTTTCTCAGTACTTTTTAATACTTTTTAGACTAATGTAAAAAATAGACTTTTAATTAAGATACTATTATAATAAAAAACTAATTTTATTAAATAAGCTTTCTAATAAGCAAAAAATAATGATTGCAAAACACCGAATATGCCCGGATTTACAATAGAATTCTGACTCTTATCAGCCGGTGTTGTTTTCTTAAACATCAGAGAAAAATAATAAAAAGTTTCCGAAAGTAATTTGTATGTTGCTAAATTAATGACGGATTTTTTTACAATCCAATATAATATTTTACGTGTTACAACATTTTTTGCAATTTGTTGTTAAATTTATTATCGATTTTCTTTAAAAACTGTCATAAAAACGAAAGTGTTTAATTAAGATACGAAGAAAACTTTGAATATAAACTTTATCTACACGACTGTACCTCCTGTAAGTATGATCGTTTCCAAAATTACAATATTTATTTTTATTACGAAAGCGGATGTCAAGAAGAATATGTGCAGTATCGTTAAATATTATGTTGCTCGGTTTTATACAAAAAAATTACTCTCGGGAAAATTTTCCCGTTATATTTTATTCACTGCGGTTATTCATGTGTAAAAATATTTATCAATATAGTATATATTTTTTTCATTTCATTTAGCGTATAATTTAACGATAATATGAAATAAATGAAACTTAATTCGAACAAAATATATTTTTTTTAAACTTTACGATTATTTATTTCTTTGCCATTAATTTTGCGACCTTATGTAAACCTATTTAACAAAATAACTGCGATGTCTATACTAATATTAAAAATAGGAAAGATTTGTATTTTTGTATGTATTGTAATGTAAAGTCACGAGCCACAGTTAGAACTTAAATGAGTCGGCATTGGCATACAAAGAGTATGTTAAAGATGGCAAAATATTTTAATACTACCTGTTGTCCACGACTTCGTGCGCGTGGAATTAAGAATTATAACCCATGTTAGTCGGGGATAATGTAGCTTTCTAATGGTAAAAGAATTTTTGAAATCGGCCAAGTACAATAGTCCTTGAGTTATTTCAATACATACAAAAATACAAAGTTTCTCTCTTTAATATTAGTATGGATAAGCGTCGCTGCAGAGGAAGTCCTCAGTTAATAAGATAAAAAGAAAGTATTTTTTGTTAAAAACATCTGCCCTGATATGACCCGCCTCATAAAACTTTACACGACCATCAACGTAATGACAGAAGAAATAACAAACTGTTGTTCGCTTTAATTTCGTAAAGGATAATATCTTCTTACAAACATACGTTAAATCATCATCATCATCGTTATCATCAGCTCACTATTCGTCACTGAGGGTCTCGGAGCCTACCCTAATGGACTGATTAGGCCACAGTCATCCACGGTGGCCCAGATTGGGTTGGTAGACTTCACACATCTTTGAATATAAGTTAAATAATTATATTTAACTTCACGTTCTTTTTTTATTTAGTGATGATAATGTTATCAATTATTTAGGTCCCATTATGTATTTCCGTTGTTAAAACAGAAAAGCTCCATTGCAATAATTTTTATCATAATAAATAACAATGGTCGCGGACGTGGGCACCGGGAAGATGATTTACTGCCGTTAAAATTGACATGATGCGTCCGTAAATTTTATATAAGCACTGTATTTGTGGTATACAAAGAGACAACAAAAATTCATGCAAACGAATATTTTTACTAGCGGTCGTCCGCGACTTCGTCCTGGAACCTTTATAACATAAAATTGAAGAAGTAAAAGAAACCCATATGCAAAGTTTCAAGACTCTAGGACTCGTATCTACGTCCGTTTGTCCCGCTTGTACCCCCAAAGAAGAATTTTGTAAAAATCTTGAATGCCAAAGTTATTTATTCGTGCTGAACAGCATATATTCCAATTTTCATGCAATTTTGACAAAGGAATCACGTTGCTCCGTACAAACTTTGGACCCTCAATTCGGGCCCTTAGGGATCGAATTTCATAAAACACTTTGTTAGTACACCCCTACATAGTAACGGTAACCTCTACACAAAAAAAATCCAAGATGAAGAGTTAGAGGTAATTTATTATCATAAATTGCAGAGTAATTGAACATAAAAACTATACTAGATAAGCCTCTAAGGATGTGTAAATTCATCTACCTCAACTAACACATAACAGCTATTGGGTGCCACATTCGATACTTATTTCATTCCTTGAAATTCTTGTTTCCTCGTTCGATTCATAGATATTATCACTGACCTAATTAAAAGCTTAGATACCTTTCAAGGAAATAATTTTCTTGTACTTTTTCATATATTTTCCTCATCGACAAATATCTGAAAATCCAGGTCAGTAGATAGTAAGGATGACAATATAGCTGAAGCTCTCGAAGACGGATGTTCCGCATGTCTACGCTATACTGTACTTGAATATCCGAAGTTCCGGTGCAGTTCATTACATTGAAATATCCTATTCTATTTCAACCTATTTTTTTTAGTGTCAATCTTCTTTTGTTTCATTTTATAATTTAAAGTATTATCTCCATTTCTTTAATATTATCAGAACAGGGGGGTCACCCAAAGTATCTTTCAATTGGCGATATCGCTGATGGAATCGACAAAAATGTATGAAACCGACAATGATATTCGATAAGTCTTGTGCTTGTCATTTTGAGATATCGAACGCCATTGCGATCGTCAGCGATATCGCCAAATGAAAGATACTTTGGATACCCCCCTGTTCTGACAATATTAAAGAAATAGACATAATACTTCACAATACATTTTTGAAGTTCGCTATCGAATCGCTTTGTGGCGCGTACTTTGAGTTACTACCTTTGTCAATTGTTTCACAGTAATTTTAATTATCTATAGTTTAAGATCTTTACTACAGAGACCAGTCATTAAAGACCGAAAGCTACCTTACAACGTTAATCAGACCTTGTTAAAACAATTTAACACTTCAAAGTTGTATCCAGAACTACAAGAGAACAGAACTAGCGAACAATTGTTATGAAACTTGCTTTACAAGATACAAGAAAGTTTCTAACAATGAACGAACAATACTTATCGTAATTTTATGTAGAACAACTAAACTAAAGGTTGGGTAATGCTTAAATAAGCAATAAGGAAGACGGAATGTGTAATCTTATGATATTTTTTCGGAAGTACTCCTATACAATGCCCAATCCGAGACATTACCCAAAATATACTTTTTAGGTAATGTCTCTGATTGGGTCGACAGAACCTTGTCGAGTTCAACCCCAAGAAGACACAAGTTTGCGCGTTTTCCGCCAAAATAGAACCATTCGTCGCTAACCTCAACTTAGAGAACACGCCCCTGGTAGCCTCAGCCAGCATCGGTATCCTCGGCGTCGACATATCGGGCGACGTCCAGTTCCGCAGTCATCTGGAAGGGAAGGCTAAGTTAGCCTCCAAGAAGCTTGGTATACACGGCAGAGCGAAGCAGTATTTCACGCCAGCCCATCGCCTACAGTTGTACAAAGCGCAGGTTAGGCCACATATGG
>QDHC01003800.1:69963-83736 GCA_013186455.1 Papilio dardanus tibullus
TAACATATTATGTCCTGTGTACGAACCTCTGTGAATTTTTCTTACGTATAGAGAATCGCAGATTAAGATCCTTTCGTGGTAAAACTATTGATAAATCGTACTTTGAAATCGGTCAAGCTAATCCTAAAATATTAATGAACCCCCTTTCGGCACGTGGTAGGCCAAAGCTAAGATGGCTAGATGACGTTGAACGTGATCTTAAGAATATCGGCGTCACAGACTGGAAGCAAAAGGCCCAAAGTAGACCACATTTGATAAATTTACTGGACTAAGCCCAGGCGCAGGCGGACCCGTGGCTGTAGTGTCTCAGGTGATGATCGGGCAATAAAAAAACTATTATTTGTTTCAATAAAATAATATAATAAAAAAACGTTAACTAACTAAGTACATAATTATATCATTACATAATATTCTACACGAGAGATCTCATTGGATCAAAGTATGAAGCACCTGTTAAGCCTTGTACGCACTAGGATAGTATTTAGTCGAGTAGCAAGTAGCAAGTATCCGAACAAAGGATTTACTAATCTATTCTACTAAAATGTTGCTGTTAGGACACGTTTAGTTACTAAATTACTACCCTAGTGCGTAGGTTTAGGCTTAAACGAGTCCGAACAGTAGTCCTAAAGTAGTCCTAAGAAATCCTATGTTCGGATAAATGCTACTTGCTACTCGATTATATACTATCCAGGTGCGAACAAGGCTTTAAGTACAAAAAGTAAGTTAAGTTATTAGTATCCTGTCATTGTGAGCCGTGGAATCCTCCCCTCGTTACACTCCGAGTCGAAGTTGATGTTACTCGTACCTTAATGAACAGTCACATACTGGCTTAGTCTAAAACTTTTATTATAAATCTACGATGTCTTCTATATCACTCCTACTTTGAAGATATGAATTTCGTTTTTTTATTTCTTTATCTACAAAGGAATTTTGGTATACGGTAGCAGCTAATGTGTAAAACCTTAGGGTACGGCGTGTAACAGTCCCTGAATGTTTGTCTATATCTTTATCTATACTCTATACTAATAATATAAAGAGAGAAACTTTGTATTTTTGTATTTTGGTTTGTATTGAAATAACTCAAGAACTACTGTACCGATTTTAAAAATTCTTTCACCATTAGAAAGCTACATTATCCTCGAGTAACATAGGCTATATTATTTAATTCCACGCGGACGAAGTCGCGCACAATAGCTAGTTTCTAATATACTTGGCCGTTCTAAATCTAGAATCTAGATAAAAAGTTATAATACAGTAATAATGTCTGTTACTTGAAATAAAGGTATTCATTTACAATTTTCCTATTACAAACAAAATCGGGACACAAAAATATCTCCAGAAAATTACTAAGAATCAAGAAAATATCTACAAGGAAAACAAGTATTAACCTTAATTAGCTTAATACTTATTAGCTATTTAGTAGCATTTTATCTAAAAAATACGGCAGCGAATTGCTATGAAGGCAATTAAAACATGTTACGTACAAATAAGAAGCTTTTCATTTCGTTTCATTTTTAATTAAGTGCGTTTTTTTCAATCTGCGCAGTGTGCAGATTCTAGTTTCATTCGTCAAACGCCCCAGCTTATTACTATCTCTGTACTGCGAGATTTATTTCTAGAATAATAGAGAATGCGTATTGGCCGTTTCGATTCACGCATTTATTTTTCATCTATATTACATGAAAATTGGAGAATTTCTGGCGTCATCTCAGATATTTGTATACGAACAAATACGACCCTATCACATGGTACCAGTTTCTTACATACCATAAAATTATAGTGAAGGAAAAATTGTCAAGTATGGTCTAAACATAACGTAACATTCTCATGATCTGGTATACAAGTTTTTGTTTAAAAGTAATGTACCATTCTGAAATTTATATCCCCGTGTAAATAGTTATCCACCATTTTTTAATATCGACCATTGCGTGGAAACTATTTCTTTCTATTATCGCACAGGTACGTACAAAAAACTGGTACCCATAGATTACAAAACCAGATGAGACATGACATATGCCATACTGACAGCGACTGAGACACATTTATACGAAATATACGTAACATGACAAAGACAGTGACGTAGATCTTTGGTCTCTTTCTCCGTATGCGATTTTGTTTGTTTGGGTCCAGCAATAAAACCCGAACAAATGTGACGTTTCATATAGTATTGTGACGTTCCAAGCGTATTTTCAGTAAACTAATTTTCCTTACGTCCCAGGCAAAGGCTTATGGCATGATATTATTGATTTAAAACCGTAAAGTGATGCACACACAACATACGTATGACGTACTATAAGGTATTTTTTGTCCAAAAACCTTATAAGCTATGGCCATTTCTATATATTTCTCTTTCTACGCTGGTACCGTATAATTCGCCCTAAAGACTATTACTTGATTAACACGTATTTATTGAAGTAAACTATAAGTATGATTAACACTGCTCCCATAATGAGAACAACGGTTCGAATATCGATTCAAATCACATACTAGTGCGATGTGAAGCGTATATTGGTAGCGAAACTAATACGTACTAGATTGCATTTTTTTATCCGTGCAATTCTCAACTTTTCAATATTAGCACATGTTTTTTATTACAATTTCCCGCTCAAATATATAATCGAATTTATTCATATACTTGATGTTTTCAATGATTTGTTATCACAATTTGTTGTACAAAATATTTAAAAACGTTTTGTTCAGGTTTATCCTTACGTAAGTATCTCGATGAAATGTCATTTGACGCTTATTGTCATTACACATTGCGCTTTTTTGTCGCTTCATCACATATGTAGATAAAGTATACACTTTATATACTAATCTGGCTTCACGTTGAGCGTTCTCTAGGAGACAGCTTACTGTAATATTCAAACTTAAGTGGGCTGTAAAATTACTTCCTTTACTATACACTATAATATTAGACCATTTCTGTCTGGAAAGACAGCTCTGACAGCACAAATTGTCACCTTTATTATTGCTTGGGAATGTAACTAATATTGCTGTAGTAACATTCAAAAAATCCTTCGTACACTAGGCGATTTAAGTCGCAATACAATGTTATCTGCCACCGTCGCATACCTATGTACGAACTTCTATGAGCGTAAGTATTACTTACTAAAATCGCAGCTTTGCGTACAATTGTGTACGAAGAGCTTTAAGCCCTTCCCTTTCTCTCTCGTTTTTTCAATTTTATTATTTTGTTAGGAATTCACAGTAGACGTTAAAAGACACAAAAGCAAAGGTAAGAATACAATAGAAACTACTATAACATCTAAAATAACACATAAAATATTTGTTTTAAAACAAAATAATGTAATTTACAGCGAGTGTTCGAGATCGCGTCGAGCACAATGAGGCTTTGTTGTTGAGTATTTTAGAATAGAAAGCGAACAATAGATTAATAATATTAGCTCCGATTGATTTTGTTCAAAGAGACATGGTAGGGAGATTATAATGGTTACGTACCTACTTGCATTTTTCCTAATACTTATACAAACTTACACAGGCTTGCAATCTACGAACTTATGGGTGAACAGGCCTTTCAATAACCTTGACTCAACAATAACAATTATTGTTATACAAGTTAATCACTCTGGCTCAGTGCGGTTTTCAAATAGTGTTAACTTCGATAGCTTTGTGTTAATTATATTATTGTAAAAATGAGAAAAAGAGTTTAAAATAAAACGAGCCCATCGAGTGCAAAAGATGTAATATTTTTTTTACAAAAACAAAAGATTTAAAAAGACATAGAAGACAAAATGAAGAAAGAAGAATGAATAAAAGAATGACAAACAAATAAAATTCGAAAAATAAAAAAGACTTGCGGCGAGCAAGGAGTTGGCCTGTAGTGGCGAGTGCTCGCCGCAACAAATAGATGTTCGAACCGAATTTGGTATTACAGACCTCCATAGGCTTCAATGATCACCTCGGTGTTCCAGCTGCTCATCGAATTTCTTTTCAGAAATTATCAGTTACATATTCCGTGATAGTTAAAGTACAGCTGTTAAAGCTGGAATAGTTCAAATAATCAGTTAGTTTCAAAATAGTTTTGACCAGTTCAGATAACCAGCGATTGAGGTTCCGATATAGTTGTAGAAATTCATCAAATAACTTATACGCTTTGTAAAATTAATATAAATATTGACACTTGATTTATTTGGCTACCAAAGTGATGGGTTTTGACCTTTATTTGACAATCCTTTTTAATACATCTGTACTAATTATATGAAGACGAAAGAATTGTATTTTTGTATGTATTGAAAAAACTTAAAATCTACTGGGCTGATTTGAAATAGTCTTTCACCGTTAGAGAGCTACAATATCCTCGAGTAACATAGGCTATATACAGTCGAACGTGGGTAAGCGGGGACCAAGGGACCGCGATATGAATCTCGCTTAAAGAGGTTTCTCAATTATCCAGGTCTCGCTTATCAGGTTTGACTGTATTTTAATTTCGCGCGGTTGAAGTCGCGACCAACAACAGCGTCTTATAAAGTTCAGTACCTATCACATCTATAACTCTAGTTTTTGTGAATATTTTAAGTAATTTGAGTGGTTAAGTTACGTAAGACTTTATTTGAATACGGGCACCTTCAGGCAACAATAAGAAGCATAAAAGATAATGGGAATCTCATTATTTTTTACGTTGCCTTATAATAATTAACACCCGTTATAAAATACCTTTTAGATGTTTACTCTATAATACTCAATTTTTATTACCTCGTTAAGTGATTAAAGAAAACCACGAAATATATGAAAATCGAGATAATTCTGTGCTGTAAAAGTTTATTATAAAATTGTCATCTGCTTAAAATTTAACAAAAAAAACATTACATTTGTTTACATAATATATATTTGCGTTTGTTGTATTTCTCGTCAAGTTATATTTTGTTGTGAGATCATTTGTGTTGAATATATTGTACATGTTGTTAGTTTTTTTCTTAAACATTGAAAAGATTTTGAAGGCACTATCGTTGATCTAATAAATATAACAACCACTATAAAAAAATAAGTACGTGTACTTCTTCTCCTTATTCGTGCTCTTCGTGAAGTACTTTCACCGAGATGGCGACGAGACGCCTCCACGCCACTCTGTCCTTGGCTTGTCTCATGGCTGTCTGGACATCGAGTCCTAGTAGTTCTCGGACTTGGTCAGTCCGTCTACATGTTGTAATGTCAAATCAAAGCTTAAGTTTACTTAGTATGGTTAATCTTTTAAAGCCTATTTTCCCTTTGACCGTCTTAAAAAGTACAAAAACAAATTGCTCTCGTCGGTTATCTGAAAGCAAAGTATAATCCTATTGTTTTATAACTTTGGAAAATTGTTGTTTCTTGTTCTTTTAAAAGCTGAATTTCAACTATGAAAAATCAACATTTCAACATAGCGTGGCTGTTTGCAAAACCAAAAGGAATATTATACGCAAAATCCTAGAATATATTCCACGCACCATCCTGTCACAAAGCGAACGATGTGGACAACAAAGCCTGGTCCACGAAACGCCAGCTACAAAAGGGTAAATACGACAGTTATTTCTCCGTTTTGCTGCAACGCGTACGGCTTATAAAGATACCATTATCTTACGGCGTAACCAGTAAAGTTTTTAAATCCCGTTTTTGGCATTTAGCACGTTATCGTTTAAATGTCAAAGCCACATTAAAACATAATTCAAGCTCTGATTAGTTTCCACTAGAAGTGTTTGCGTTTTAAAAACCCTTGACTTAGATTCCATTAAATAAGTACTACGTTTATTTAATCCGGTCGAGAAAAACTCAGGGACCCTGAGAATTATAGCTGTTTCAGCTACTAAGTTCCCCTCTCCACATTCGCGGTGACCCACTTGCATAAGTCTGTTTTCATTTGTCCCCGTTTTTGCCGTAGAAGTAGCCCGACACTTTGATGTATGTGCCGCGCCGTACTTCACTTTATAAGTTAACATTAATTATCACTTAGTCCTAAATAAATAAATTAAAATAGTATACTCAAAAAATACATTCTGGGAATACCAAGAAAACCAATCTGACGGCCTAAAGAGATAAACTTGTGGTAACAACATTAAAATTTAATAAAAATTAATATTGTACACGCAATTTAAAACTTTGAACACTTTTAGCTTAACAGAAACTTTCTTTTTAAGTCTCGCAACAAGCTTAAGCGCTCGTACAACGAGATGGTTCACAACAATGGGTAAGTAGCACAGCAGCCCGCGGCGGCCGACATCACAAACGAACCCTTTTACACCTGCCTATTGTTCTAAAGCAGAAAACGTCTCAACAGAATATTACAACGTCACAATAGATACCTAACCAGTCTGCAAGGAACACTACGACAATATCTAGCAATAATACACAACCTTTATCAATCATTATGTGAATTGGTCACAGGTAGTCGAAAGCTAGCTGCGTTCGGAAAATAAAATAGTCAAGGTCTAACTTAAGAAGTCAAGTCAACCGACAAAAAGAGTTGAAAAATCAAATAAAAGATGTATAAGTTTTTGTCAGATGAGTTATAGCTAAGTACTGTCAGCAAAAACTAAAAACACACGTTTTTGTATTTATATGGAACAGACAACAATAGACATTAAGTAGATCGTGCCTTTAATTTTTATATCTATAGTGTAATACACGTGTTCATTTCTTTCTTTTAAACATTCAACGAATGGGCATTAAAATTGTAATAACTCCCAAACAGAGAGTTGAAAAATTGAAATTGTTTTAAAGTGTGAGTGCGCACAATTTGATACCCGTATCCTTTGTCAAAAGTTGGTTGGAGTTGTTCGCATTTTTCATTTAACTATAAAATAGCTCAGCGGGGAAATTAAAGTTGTGCAGATCTTCTTGGACAAACATCATTTTACTGACAATGCGCCTTGTATACAAAAATATCGTGTACTTTTCAATTAATAGTGAAATAATTGTTGCATCTATTTAGGTATTGTATTTCATTTTAAAAAAATTACACAAAAAGAGGCTTAAAAAAATTTACTCAAATAAAACAGCCGGGTATGTATTTGTTAATTTAATAAATAGGTAGTTCTAAATTAGATTTCAAATTGGAGTTAGGCAGTGTATACTAAAATTATATTTAGTCTATTAAGACGATGCCGCTCGCGTACAATTTTCACCAGCGCTAAATTGAATTGGTGTAATTCATTTTCATGGAAGTACTGTTTACGTTTCCTTGCTCTAATTTCTACTGAAATATTAACAAATGTAATTAAAAAGTTGAAACAAAAAATTAAAAACACCAACCGTTCTTAATTTTTTAAACAGGCTTGTTAGGACTTTTTATTTTTTTTTATTTCCATAATGAAGGAAATGTTTGTTGTGCCAAACTTCAAAGAATCATTAATTGTATTTGTATTAAAATTGTTAAAACTTTCGTGAGGCATATAATACTCTATTTATTTAAAACAGCTAAAACTCGCGTGTAATTTTCGGTGACAGTTACGACTAGTTTCGGACTCTTCGGAAGAGTCCGAAAATAGTCAGTCGGTAAGAAATAAATAATGTATTTGTATTGATTGCCCTGGTTAGTTTTCTTGAAATTATTGTATGATTTTATAGACATAATACTTATTAATGTGATGTTATTTTGGAGACGTCATTATTATTTATATTTAGGTAACGCTATTAATAGTACCATTTTTGCATAATATATTTTGGAAGTTAGATAGTCACAGACAAAGTTAGAGCAAAGTAACAATGTCAACAGTAACAACAAATAGTTAGCTAAAACTTTATACGCTTTGTCTTTAGTTCCAACATTTCGCCAGCGTTTTGTACACTCTCAATAAAAGTTAACGTGTTTACTAAAACTTTGAGACTGCAGTACATATTTTGTAAAAACTTAGTATCGGGATTAAGTAGAAGTTTGGAAAATATGCAGCACAGTATCACGGTTGCAGATTGAACTGGACTTGTAAGCGTTATTTATTCCACAAGTTCTGGTTTCAATCTCTAAAATGTATCAATAATTTTTAGATTTTCACATATTTCATACGAACTTCTTATAGTGAAGTAAATCACCGTGAAGCAATTATCTCCAAAAGAAATGAAGGAATTCAAATATCCGAATAAAGTTGACCAATCCGACCTCACGAACTAAGTTTATTAGATAAAAAAAGCTTATATTAGTAGATTTATAAAAGCGATGTCGGCAATATCTTTGCTCGTAGCTAACGAAATTCCACCGCATAGCGAATTAAACAAGGAAACCTTAAGAGTTTGTTGTTTATAGCTTCGGTAGTGACTGCCTTTGTAGTTGCTTAATAAATTTCTGCATAAAAGCTATTCAACCACCTTGTTTATTTAACTTACTATAAACTTTTAATGGAACGCGATTTAACTATCTAACTAGTACTAGTATATTATTATATTATCTGTGCTAGTACTTACTTATATTACAAATGAGAAAGTAACGATGGATGGATCTTTGACGTTATCTCACAATTTTTTTAATCAAGTAAAAACAAATAAAGATAAGATAAACAAAAACAAATTTTTAATTAAAATTCATCACATAATTTTTTTTAATAATTAAAAAATAATTAGAATAACAGTTAAGTTGATAAGAGACAAAGAAATCGTTTTGCTTTATTATAATTATGAAGCTCTTTGATAAATCGTAGCTACAATTTTTTAATTACTTTTCTACTATCCCAGCAAATTAGGAATTAATTAAAAAAGATATATTAGTCGTATACCTATGAGACTTCGGAAAAAACAAGAAAATTACAATATTTTTTATCAAAATCTCTAAAAATGTAGGTAGATACATGCATAGACTGCATGAATATGTTTTTTTATGTTTTTTCCACTACCATGCACAATACATGCTCGATATGAATAGAAAAAATTAAATATTTTATTACGTGGGGAAAATGTGTTTAAAAATTCTATAAAGTAACTGACAACAGAATTTAAATGAATGTTGTGTTTCATAATTTAACAAACAATATACTCTTGCTCATTGTTTGCCTTATTTTTATTTCTACTGTGTATACGTTCTCAGAATAAAACAAAATAAGGATAACATTTTTTTCTAAAGTTACGGCTAGAATAAATAGGACACTTATAGCACGGGTACACACCAATTTATCCATTGTTTTAATGGCCACTGTCCACCAATAAAACACCATTTTATTATTTAAAATAAATTCAAAAATCCTATTATCAATAAAGGCCTGTGGCCACTTAACAATTTTTTTAAAAAATTTCAATAAAAACCTTAGCGAAATGGACATAAATTACAATGCCCTTTCAAAAAACTTCTAAAAGTATTTTTCATTTACCCAATGAACAATTTTTAAAATTACAAGGAATTCTTTCGTGCCGCGACACAATCAACCCCTCGTCAAAGAATATCAATTAATTTTCAAATAAAAATCGCAGCGTATCAAATTGAATTTATCCATTAAATCAAATATTTTTTTAAAGTATTGCTAATCGTATTACCTAAGTATAATACATCTGCATTACAAATGTTTTTTTTTTTATCTGTTAAGTCTTACAGAGTGGTATGTATAACGTACGTAAGCCCACTTGTTTGCAGATGCAAATGTTTAGTGCAGTAGCACTAGGTCAGAACCATTTTATATTATTTCAGACTTTTTTTTAATGTAGCATTGCTTTAATACTGATTCTGATTTTATTTCATTGGTAAGAATAAAAACGATTTTTTTTTATTTTTTTACATACTTAAGTTTTAACAAACAGAATAAAAAAAGGGTAAAATAAATCGACAGAATAATATTATTTGTCTGTCACTCTTACTTATTAGATCTTCATTTTGACATAAACATTTTATTTTCACTTGTCGTCAAGTTGCAAATGCAAACTAAAAGAGAATGGGCGATCTGGTCTACCTAGTCAACAGTAACAAGCCATATGTCATTGGAAAGGTCTTTGCTTACACTTATGGAATTATCGAGTTATTGTCAAAAATAATACAAAGTGTTTAGTTTCAATTAGCTTCTACTTAAAAACAGACTTACATCTATTGTACTCAAGTTTGTCAATATTTGCAGGGAATAGAGTTGGAAGTGGGGTGGTAACAGTTTTTTTTTTTTTAAAATACTGTGGCAAACTAGTAAGCGGGTACTTGTATTCGCCGAAAGAGAGAAGCGACATCTGCTGTTACAGATGCTTTTTCTACCGTCCTGACGTAGCAGGGGACTCACTGGAACAGGATATTTCCCCTTCCTATATGTCCCCTACCCTGTCAAATTATAACCTACCCTTCCCATCCTTTCCTTATGAGATAAAGATGGGAAGGTAAAGTGGTCTAACATTAAGCCCCCCGCACTCATTAGGTGATCGTTTCGCTACTTCGGCGAGTCCAGGTCGCCGTTTAGTCGTTTGGCACCGTATAAAATAAAAAAACAATGTCCCTACACGAGTACCCTAGGATAGGGACCCTATTACCTGTAAATACTGACAAACTTCAGTACAATAGATGTAAGTCTACTCTTAGTAGAAGCAAATGAAAATGTACATTTTGCTATTATTTTTGACAATAACTCCAGAACCCCATAACCTACAATTTACATTCATTTAAAAAAATAAGTATAAGCAAAGACCTTTCCAACGATACATGGCTCATTGCTGTTGACTAGGCAGACCAAAGTCCTTAGGACTCTGCCCATTCTCTTTTGGCTTACGGCTTTGTGATCTGCTCTGTATCAGTATTTTACTAAACATAAGTAAACAATTCACCTTCGAAAAACCGAGACCTGTTTCCGTTATACAAAGGCATACATTATGCAGTCTGTTAAGAAAATGACCAAAGTTGATTAAAAGCGTTACTTTTCAAACTTAACAGCATCTAATTCAAACGGACATCGAAAAGACTCTTTAGTACAATTTTACGAGCGTTTACCATAGCCGCCATCATAAAAAAGTAACTGGAACTTCTAGTACTCGTATAACACGGCACGGCAATAAATAAACGTAACAAAAGTTAAAAAGAACATTCCTTAATACAGTATAATACAAGGTGAACTACTTTTAAAATCTCGGCGATATAAATGTAAATCTATTTCATACTCCCTTAGCATTATAATATGTGCCTCAAGTCAATGACCTTTCGAGAATTGTTATATAAATACTCGGTAAACTTAAGATTATCTCAAAACTACAAGGCTTCATAAGGTACGTTGCGTCCTTGTATTATGTATGCTTACATTGGAACTTATTCACTTTTCTTTCGGTTTTGACAAGTGACAGCAACTTTCACATTGACACCGAACGCCGGAGATTGTTGGTTAAAATTCGTAATTTTCTGTATGAATGTGGAATTATGGAATATAACCGCAAACAATTTATACCACAGTGAATTTTGAATTTTAATGTGTTAACCGGTTATTTTTTATTAATTTACGTGCAATATCTATGTTTTGGAAAAAATGACATAAATAAAAATAACCTTTTATTATGTGAGTACAAGCCAGGAATGTTTACTTGATTTCATCTTAATATTTACGTTATATTAATAACATGAACATAATCAGAAACCGGCATATATTAACAGTTTTCCTTATTCAATCGCAGTTGGATAAAATACAAGAATTGTTCGCACAAATTACGTGTTCAACTGTTTTTTTCTATAAATATTCTTAACTTGCCTTTATAACATTATCGTATTGAATTACAGTTGTGGTTGCGGTTTCAAAGGTTATTGTGTGTTGAAAAAAATATTTACTCATTAGTTTCAAAAGTATTAAAAAAATGAACCTCCTACAAAGGACAATATCACGGACAGGATTGTAAGTGTTATTTACTAATTTACTTTTCACATTCAAATTAGAACATGTTAATTATTAAATAATTATATTTTAAGGATTGCTAATATACAAAAATGTCAGTTTAGTACTGTGAGTATACTACAACAGAGTCAACAAGAGGTTCAATCTAAGTCAACTGTAGACAGTAAAGATGTACATCATCATGAGGGTCTTATGAAGTCCTGGTGGGATGAACTTGGACCAATCAAACCATTGCACAGCATGAACTTAGTGAGGTAATCATTTTATTAAATTATTTGTTTTATACGCTGTGTTTCTCTTCTGTGAAAATCGACCAAGTTTTCTGTTAACACAAAGATGTTTAATTTTATTTCTTTACATACAATAGATTTAAATTCAATACGAAATAAAATATGATCAAAGCAATAATTTTAGATTTTTTAATATAATATTTGCTTACATTTTTTTACTGTTTATCGTAATAAAACCATTAGATTTTAGCACTCATTTACCAAATCTTACTATTAATTTTGTACCATAGTTATTGTGTATTCAAAACTAAGCTGTAACTGACCATTTCAGAATACCATTCATAAGAGATGGTCTTGTCCCTTGTTCTCCGGAGGAAAGGAATGCTGCACCGTTAAACAAAAAAAGAATATTAGATGTGGGATGTGGTGGTGGCATCCTTTCTGAGGTGAAACATTATTATTTTAAATTCAAAATTTATGGTATATTTACATTTTGAAAAAAAATCCCAAGTTAAGCACCAATAGCTTTATGATTTGGGGACTGCCGATCTCGCAGTTGTGTGTTTGAATCCCAATATTAGACTATTGTTGTGAATCATATCCTAACATAAGCTTTTTCAAGCTTACTTGAAATGATTAAAGGAAATATTAGTAAATTCACAAAAATCTACTAATATTAAAAAAAAAATAGTTATCTTAAAATTATTACAGTAATTTATTTCACACTTATAAATTATCTACAAAGATGACAGAAATTGAATAACTAATGCTACCTATATATTTGTTAAGTCTAATAGTTTGTACCCAAACTCCCAAATAAGTTGATTAAAAAAATATTCGTTTTTTTTAACTTCAATATTTTCGGTCGTGTCCTTATAATTGATTTTGTGAATATTTTAGGGTTTGGCTAAAATAGGAGCTGAAGTAACAGGCATAGACGCTGGTAAAGATTTAATAGATTTGGCTACGGAGCATAGTAAAATGAACACTAAAATTGCTAACAATCTGCCGTCTTATATCTGTACAAGTGTTGAGGTAAGTTGTAGTACATAGAATACTGGTTTGATTTTATTGAAATATGTATTAGCTATACCGGTATTAAGCCCTTTGTACACAAGACTATGCGAATCTCAGATGCTTTTAATTTTAAAGACTATCCAATTATCTTACCAATAATGTTTGATACAACAGAAAAAAGGACCTTTCAGTTTTAATTCCTTACTAATCTAAGAATAATACTTAAAAATATTAGCGACTAGCTGTTGTTCGCGACTTCGTCCGCGCGGAATTGAAAAATATAGCCTCTATTACTCATGGATAGTGTAGTTTTCTAATGGTGTAAGAATTTTTGAAATCGGCCCGGTAGTGCTTGAGTTATTTAAATGCATACAAAAATACAAAGTTTCTCTCTTTATAATATTAGTATAGATTGTGTGGGGATCTTGCTAAATAACATTGTTTGTAATGTAAATAAGTGTTTTAAGTAATAAAAAATATTATTATAAAATGTCTGCGATGGCTTGCCTGTGTTGAAATATCCGTGTACAAATGACCTAAAGTCAATTATGTGCATCTCATAAACATTACTATCATAGTTACATTAAATATTTATTATTTTACTAGCTGTAGCCTGCGACTCCGTCTGTGCGGAACTAACAAATAACATAAGCAGCCTATGTTTTCTTTCAGACCGTGCTTTACATCTATGCAGAATTACACCGTGATCCATTAGCCTTCATTCACACGGACGCCTTTTTAACGTCGACGTTGTCGTTTTTTTAACG
>QDHC01003800.1:83902-96675 GCA_013186455.1 Papilio dardanus tibullus
GTTTTTATTGGAGAGAAGTAAGTACATTTTACATAGTCTATAATAATTATTTAAGTATAGTTTTCGTCTATATTTAAACTATGAACTGTAACAACGAAATAATATTGTATGAAAAGGATAAAAGTGAATAATATTAATATTTTGAGATTATTTGTCGGAGGCCAAGGCCCAGTTCAGGTCATTGTGTCACCCTAGTTACTTTTAATAATAGTAATATTTTAAAAATTCTTGAAAAATACAGATTTTGGTCTCTACAAACGTTCAGTTTTAACTGTACAGTTCTCGCTTTGCCTACACACGTCAGTATTAACTGCGCAGTCGAAATGTACAATTAAAACTCAATGTCTGTAGCCAGCTTATGGTTTATGCAGTATGTGTTCCCCATGTTTTGGCAGTGAAAATTCAATGTTAAAATGTTTTTCTTGCAGATAATTGTCATGTAGAATCGACTTGTGGATTAATGTATCGACCATTGTCTAATAAATGGGAGTTTACTTCTTCACAGCTACTAGTGTTTGCTCTTCAAGCGAGGAAGTTGGATTAAAATAATAGGAAACTTTTTATACCACAGACAACTTTTGTATTTCTTAGTTTTTGATTTGTAAAGATGGTATTTTTAAATTTGAAATTAAATAAAACGAAGAAGTAATTTTTAAAAGTGGAATAAAATTGTGGAATTGAATGTTTCAAATTGTTAAAAATAGTTAGGCGTCTAATAAATTATATCACAAAGTATTAAATAAAATTAATTGAAAATGTATCTGTTTTATTTCTCTTTGGTAATGAAATAAGACAAAAGTTTGCAGTCGCGATGAAGTCATCAAGGTAAGTATGAAACTATAATTTTCAGCTTTCTGTTCCTTGCGTTTTCTACTTTTAAAATATAAAAATTACTATTAATATTATTTAAAGTAAGCAGTATATATATTAAATTATTTTTGTAAAAATGAAATGATCTAAAATCTATTCTTTATTTTTTAATACTAAGAAAGGAGGTCTTACAATTTCGGAAAATTGCAAAAAAAATCAGCATTTATTTTAGAACGATAAAAAATGACTTTTTAACTTGTCAATTTCTTAGAGTTTTGTTGACAAATGTTAGGGAATTTTTATTTTAAAACAAAAATGAAATTACAAAAAATAGTGTAAAAGTTGTGATATTTGTGTGAGTCTGAGCACGGTTGACGAAAATGTCGCTTATTAATCTTTTCAAGGCTCCCAGTAAATTGCTTAAAAAGCATGTTATTACATTCTTGTTAATTCGTCGCCATGATTTGGGACGTGAGTGCATTATTTTTTGCAAAGATATTTAATACTGAACTTCATAAAATGGGTCTTAAACTAAATAATTAACTTTTAACACAATATGTCGGTAGTTATCCAATTTTCATTTCACCGTATACAACCTGATAGAACGCGCCGTCTTATTGTATTATTTCGTCCAACTTATTTCTCACATTTTCCCTATCTCCCTTTAATTTATCCAAAAATCTTAACATTTTCTTCTTCATCTTGTAGTAATAGAACAGAGCCTTCGTTACGTGGCAGTGAGACCATCAGCCTCGGTGTCACGGTTACGTCGTAAGATCTGGTACTTGCTGGACTTGCCGGACTACTGCGACGAGGTCATAGTATTGAAGTCTAGTGATGAACGGGAGATACCACTGACGTCGCTATGCCGCGGCAACGACCCGCAGCACCCGTACATATTAGAAGTTTGGTTGCCTGAGAAGCCGATGCTTTGTTAGTATTCGAACTAATTTATGTATCGTTTGCTAGCTGCTGCAGCTATTTCTGTGGAATTAGAAAATAGGAAGTCTATGCGCTGTTTAAGACTTTGTGTTCCAAATCTCGTGTAGATCAGTTTACATTCGTTCAAACGCATATTATATTACATAGTAAGATTAATTTCGCTTACTAGGTTGAAGTGGAAAATTGAGAAGCTTTACTCGGGGGTAGGTATGTAGTGAGGTCCGGTACTGTCCGTTGTTTTTTATTCTTAATTAACAAAGGCAAAGAGACTTGAAAGTAGAGATACAAAGTGAGTACTTTAAAAAAGATTTATTTCCGAGTAAAAAGCAACGATTCCAGTTTTAAAGTAAAATAATACCGTTCATTGTTAACAATCAAAGGCAGTAATTTAAAAATGGCTATTTATACTTATCGAGTGCACGAGCGCAGTAAAAGTAATAACGAGGCGAGGCCAAAAACGTCAGCGGAAATAAATCGACAGAATGCGACCGTAAACGACTGTTATTTTGCCTCATGATATTTCCGTTGCAAACTTCTTTCCTGATTTATTTCATTTTCAGATGTTATTTAAGTGATCACTTTATCCG
This sequence comes from Papilio dardanus tibullus, assembly GCA_013186455.1. Classification (NCBI taxonomy): domain Eukaryota; kingdom Metazoa; phylum Arthropoda; class Insecta; order Lepidoptera; family Papilionidae; genus Papilio; species Papilio dardanus. The sequence continues at coordinate 86,242 of QDHC01003800.1, forward strand.
TAAAACTTTAATTTTTACAAAGAATGGTTTGATTCTCCAAACTGAATGTAGTTATTAGACTAAATTTGATTACTAGGTTTTAAAATTGACTGGTGAGATGTGTTTATCACTGTTCTGGGCTAAGGTCAACTGATAAGGCAAATTGGGCAAAACAAACTTGTTTTTTCGCCAAGTTTATTTGTCTCCGAAATGATGGACACTTAAAGTAATTAAGTCCCAGGACATTTAAACAGAATTGACATTTGCGAATACATCAATTATTCTAATTAAGCCCGAACTAGCTCCTTACGCATTAAATTAATTTATTAAATTTGTCTGTCATTTCAACACTGGAATGTAATGGGCATATTTTTCTCTTCCGACGGAGCTGGTCACAGGGACCTTGTTTGGTTTCTCTATTTAGGTTTTTGGCTTCGATCTAAAAGTATATTTTGGACATGGGCATATTTAACTTAAAAGTCATTGTTATTCCTCGATTTTAGGCATATCTGCAGGTAACAAAAATATGTTAACAATGGGTCACAAGAAATCAATAACGGAAACTAATCAGGAATCACATGACAGTATTATACACGAGGATAAGTTGCAGGAAGAGGCCAAAGTCGGTAAGTATAGATTTTTATATTGAGGGCGTGGCAGCGCTCGAGGATATCATGGTCGTTCCAGGGGATTACCTAAAGTACCCCGAATCTATAGCGAATGTCAAAAATGTATGAAACCGACATTGACGTTCGATATATCACAATCACATGACTTATCGAATGTCAGTTTCATAATTTTTTGTCGATTCGATCAGCGATATCGCCAATTAAAGGACTTTGGGTAGTCCACCAGAAAAGGATTTTCGTATTCATCTTCGAAATGTCACGACATGCTGTTTCTAGTTTCAGAACCCAATCAGAAAGCTGTGGATCCTACAGGAGTGTATGAAAGTCACCGTTTGACCAATGTCCTGCACGCGGACCAGAAGAGATCGGATCTTTCTTTTAAATTCTCTAATTCTTCCTTATTTTTTAAAATTCCGCGCCGGAATAGCGCCGATAGCTTCACCGGTATTTTACTGAAGATACAAAATGATTTGTCAACTCTCAGCTCTAAACTTTCTCATTTGGAAAATAAAATTCATGTCTGACGCGTCATAGACAATTTGAACATTTTAGACGATGTGACATTTTTATAGACAATTTTTACTTTTTTTTAAATTAGTTTTTACCTTTCATTTGTTAAATAAAACCAGATTTATTTCAATTATTCTTTATTTCTTTACATATATAACAGTTACAATTTATACAAAATAAATATTACACAATAGAAAAATAGCCTTTACTACAATTTGCCTCTCCTATGTTGGTTTGTCATAACATTCGATTTGTGCGTTAGCTTTATAGCAATTATTTTTTTATTTTAGAAATATTTTTTTTTAAAAAACGGACAGTACAATAAATAAATGACTAACGGAACTTTATTATGGAATATTGTTATGAAAATTAAAGTATTTACAATCACCTACTTAATTACTAATATAAATATAATATATATTTTGTCTCGCTATAAAATTCTTTGAAATATATCATGGCATCATTTTATACATTAAAATTTATAAAAAAAATAAAATATAAAATGGACTACACAATAAATATTTTTGGTAATCTCAGACCATTTACATCTTATATGTACATTGATTTGATATACACTAACTGTACATAATGGTTTTTTCTCTTAGTTTGAGAAATACATTGTACACATAAAGTAGTAACAATGACCAAATATACTTCGTGTTCAAGTATTGACGTCTCATAAAGGAATTTTCTTTCTGTAAAAATACAAAAAATAATTTACAATTTTCACCCTTTTTTCATATAAAACTACCCTTTACCCTTTATTACACTGAGTTCGAGGAAAACCGGAGATTTTGCTCCGACGTAAGGTCGCTTTTTGCGTGACATCGGTCTAATGAAGCCAAAGAGATAGCGACTTCGATCGCGTGGAATTACAAAATATATCCTATGTTACTCGGGGATAATGTAGCTTTCTAATAGTGAAAGATTTTTTGAAATCGGCCCAATAGTTCTTGAGTTATTTCAATACATACAAAAATACAAAGTTTTCCTCTTTATAATATTAGTATAGATTTGACGTATTTGAAATCACAAGTTAATGATAATTTATTTGCAAATATCTTCACGTACATTTTACTAAATTATTGATAACCAAATCAGTTTAAAGTCTTCATACATATTGATAAAATAAATAATTCGGTTTAGTTCCTTGAATACTAATTGTGACGTCATCCACAATCCCATTATGGATGACCTTGAATCCACAAGCCTGTTATGAATGACCTTGACTCACCTTATGTTCGAGCTGGTATATACTCTGCATGCAACATTTGGTCATGACCATGAAGCCGCACATGCGCTGCTGCATGCCCAACGCGTACTCAATGCTGCGGATCAAGTCGTTTGTCTTCAACACGAGCAATGCTTCACGATTCACATGCTCCAAACATTGAGTCACGTGATGCAAGAAATTAGGTAACTCATTCTGAAATGTCGATTTCTGAAACAAATAAATGATTTAAACTTTCGTGAGACTTCATTAGACCGAGTTTACGATAAAACACAAAGCAAAATCTCGCGTTTTTATCACGAATACGATCTAAGGAAGCCGTAAGGTTACGGTAAAGGAAAACATTGTGATGCAACCTGCACATATCGGGGAAGAAATTCAAGGATATGTGTGAAGTCATGCAGTGGACCAACGTGCTTGACTATGGCCTAGTCACCCCTTTAGGCTTTGAGCCACTCGATGGGGACATATAAATATGCATGCATATATCCCGGCCTGGGTGTAGTTTGTGAGCTATGATTTACTGTTTAGCAATTTTATATCTAGTTTACGAATACTTTATTCATTATAGAATTACAGGTCCTTTTTTTTTCTTTATGTAGAACAAGTTTTAGAGATTATACTAATAGATGTATAATGTCATTTTAATTAATAAACATTTTGTGGTAAGAGTAGATAATATTTAATAATAACAAATACAATTAGTAAGCCATTTCTTTTACTATTGCAGTATCTTTATACATGTCTAATCTATTTAAACGTATAATATAGTTTTTGTAAAAGAAAATATATTTACAAAGAAAATATTTATGTGTGAAGTCAACCTGCACGAGGTCAGCGTGGTTGACTAAAGCCTAATGACACCTAAAAAGCGCAAAAAAAGCAAATGTACCACATTCCTAAAGCCTGCAAAGCTTTTTCACATTCTCTAGTATTCTAAAGTCTATGGGAGGACAATAACCTTGGTGTTCACACTGCTCATTTTCCTCTACTTAAAAAAAATACTCTACGAACCTCTTGAGAAGATGGCTTTGTTCTATCGATACCCTTTAAAATAACATCCCAAGGCCGTCCAGTCACCATACAGGCGAATAAACCATATAAATCTTTGGGTATACCGAGTTGTTCCGCGTGTAACTTCATTTCATCTTTATCTCTCGCTATTATAGACAACCATAACTTTGAATAATGGTATCTGAATTTCTCTGACAATTGCTGTAAGAATATGTTATTAGAAGCAATTACATTAATAATAAACGATTCATGAAATTAAATAACAATAAATAACTTATTTGCATATTTCTTTACAAGAGCTAAGCCAGAACGAAATGCTAATGTAAAATGTAATATTTTTTTATTTTGGAATTTACTCAAAGTTACGATTACATTTTTTTATTTGTATTATACATTTAATTGCTCCATTACATTCAATTTACGGTGAAGGAAAACATCGTGATGCACCTGCACATATCGGCGAAAAAATTCAAAGATATTTGTGAAGTCGACCAACTCGCACTAGTCAGCGTGGTTGACAAATACCTAGTCACCTCTTAGGGTAGGCTCCGAGCCCCTCAGTGGGGACGGATACTGAGCTGCTGATGATTATTATTAAATTTTACATCAAAATACTATAGAAATATAAACATTTTTTTTTCTATTCAATATTCACTAATGTATAACTTACAGCATACAGACCGTGGTCCAGGAGGTATACAGTGACATCTTTGTCTCTGGGATCTTTCTTCACAAGTATGTTGCCCGGATGTGGGTCGCTGTGCACAAACCCACTCACAAATATCATGTGCGAGTACAGATCACCCAGTTTTAAACAGAGATTGTATTTGTCTATTTTATGTTCCTATAACAGAAATATAATATTTTGTTACTTTTAGGTAAAATTATGGTCAAGTGTTTTCTCTGCTAATATTATAAAGAGGAAAACTTTGTATTTTTGTAAGTATTTAAATAACTCATAAACCACTTGGCCGATTTAAAAAATCTTTCACCGGTAGAAAGCCTCTACCCCTAAGTAACCTAGTCTATATCTTGTAATTCCACGCGAACAAGGTCACGTACAACACCTAGTATAAAATAACATTTTGGTTTCATAACTAATTAATAAATTTACGACCAATACTCGTGTCTTGTTCTTGGTTGATATAATTAAATTCTTGAAAAATTATAATGAAGTAGAAATTGATTTTATATGTATTTTATTAAAGTAACACAGAACAAAATAAACATACAAAACTGATGTTTTATTTTACAACTTATCAGAGTAAACAAGTTTTTGGATCTACTATTTTTACTTAAATTAAATAAATTATTGTAGCCAACTCATCTGCAAATGCGAATGTTTATGGGCCAGTACTCGCTTCACTATTTCGGCGAATCTAGGTGGCCATTGTTCATTTGCCACCTTATAATATAATTAAAAATACTTTATATTTACTTACATCAATATATTTAACATCATTAACTTGTCCACCATTCACATACTCCATGACCAATACTCTCTCAGTGCTGTAGTCCCAGAATATTTTGGGTACTTTCAACCATTTGTAATCACTAAATAAAGCTGAAACCTGCTCCGCATTTTTACCTTCCTGAATAAAATCTAACTCCTTTGCTATATTCTTCTTTGTTTCATCAATAAGCCATTGCATTTGAAAATCGGGGAATACTTTGGACATCGTTGTTATGATAAATTCCATCCATTTTAGATCAATTTTAGTATTCTTTCTAACAAAATGGTGCTGTACTTTAACAGCCACTTCGGTACCATCTTTCAGTTTAGCTCTATGGACTTGCGCAAGGGAAGCAGTACCAAGTGGTTCAGGATCAAATTCAATAAATAATTCAGTAGGCTGGAATTAAATATTGGAATTATTAACAATTTATTGAGTAAGGTTTGTTTGGTAAAAAAAATGATGCAATAATTATGAAATTAAAGTAATGAAATAAATGACATATCCGAAGAAAAATGTAATGATTTCAGCACTTACATCCTGGTTTAAGTCTTCCCTAATAACCTTGTAGAGTTCCTCAATCGTGTTTCTAGGCGCATCTTTATGTAAAACACGCATTGTTGTCACGTATTCCGTAGGCAACAGGTAGTCGAGCGCACCTACGTGTTGTCCGACTTTTATGTACACACCTTTATTTGTACGGCATAATTCAAGCAATTTCTCCGCACCAATTTGATGCGCTTCACTTTTGATCTGAATGTACTCTTTCGAGGTTTTATCCCACTCTTTACTATACAACATAGACTTGTAAGTTCTTCCAATATCCACAGCGGTACATGCTGCTCTCATGAGCCTCACAACAGCCAAAGAATTATAATCGGTGTCACGATATTTCATAGCGGCCACAGCACTACCGATTGCTACGCCACCACTTAAACCATATCTAACTAAACGAGGCACTTTATTATAAGCCATATTAACTAGTATCTATAAAACCTCTATCACATTTTAAAACTTATCACACCTCACAAAACCAAGAAGTTTTTGTAAAATACAAAGTCTTCCTTCTTCATGTTACGTACACATAAGTCAACTTATTACTGTCATATGCTTCTGACATTGATAACATGAAACGTCAACTTAATATTGACAGCTTTAAAAATCGTTCAAAAATCAAAAGGCACACAATAAAATCCAAAATTTGATTCAACAAATATTATTATGATACTTAAAAGCAATCTTTGTTGATTTTATATGAGCGAGGTTAATTTAAAAACACAGTAGGAATAGAAATTCGAGATAACTTTTTTTGTTTTGCGAGGTCTGACAAGCTCATTTTGTTTACATTTTGCTTTCTTGCAACACTGACAACTCGCGCCATCTTTCTTTCGTTTGTGTTCCGTTTCCGTTGACAGATCTTTTCAGGTTTGATCTGCAAAAATGAAGGCGAAAGGAGAGGTAAGGGAATTAAAAATAAACTTGTTAGTGAAGGAAAAAGTGTGGTTTCGATCCTACAATATAGAAAATATCTAAATTAGTGTCATTGATTATTTATTTCGATTATAAGTTACAATAAAGTTAAAGATGTCAATGGTACACGTTGTGCCGCCACTGCATTTGTTTCGTTTTAGTGATATAAATATGTTTGAAGTGTGTTATTGTTTTGAAATAGCTAGAAAGTACAGCAAAGCTATAAAATGTATACCGTTAGGGGACTTTTTCTACAAAAAAATCTAAAAAGCTATCATGACTTATAGGTTAGGTAAGGCATGTCATGTTGTTCTGGTGCATCAAACATAAAAGGAAACAGTATGATAAAAACAAGTGTTTTATTTTAATAGGTGAGATTATTTGAAACCTTATTGTTTCTTATAATAATATTTGTAATATTTCAGTTGAAGGAATACGAAGTGATTGGCCGTAAGCAGCCATCAGACAGCGAGCCCAAGCCGCCGCTGTACAAAATGAGAATATTTTCTCCGGACCCGATTGTTGCAAAGTCTCGGTTTTGGTATTTCTTAAGACAACTGAAGAAGTTCAAGAAGACCACTGGAGAAATTGTCTCTATTAAGGTAATGCAATTGTATATTAGGAAATAATTAAGATCTTATTACCAAAGATATATTATACTATAGATGGAACACTCGAAGGCTAAAAGTGAGGCATTTTCTTTGACCTGCGGAGGTCTCATGTAGGGAGATTTCCCCTAGTGTTGACCTCTAAATTAGATTTGCCGACATAAAAAGTCGACCGAATATACCTCCTATAACCTCTTTTCTTAAATTTAAATTTTATTTCATAGTATTTACAAAAGTTTAATATTATAATTAATCAAGTCATTTTTAAAACGCTAATTAAAAATTTATAACAATCATAAAACAAAAAAAACTTTGTTAAAGATTGTTGGGATTTAAAATGTTTTAAATAAAATAATAATAATAAAAAACGATAATTAACATTTCAATGATAATTTTAGTTTATTCTATTGTTTATTTTAAAACTTAAAAAAAACACATTTTCCCAAACTTGGGATTTTTTCGTGATACTGGCAAGATTTATCTTTTTTAATATTTTCTTTCGCGGCACGCATTTTAACGTTAAATTACTATGAAGCGCTCCCTCTATGTATAATATCTCTCTGCTTATTACATTGTTTTACACTTCCTTATGGTTTAGAAAAACATCATGTAGGCCTGTAACATGTTTTTAACATATGTAAACAATGGAATAAATGTTGAGGCTAATGATAAATACTACATTCCTAATACTAAACCATCATAAATTAAATTATGTCTTATTCTGAAAATGATCTACCTAAATCCTTGTCTTTCTTGGCTATTGCCTTTTTTATATTATAAAGGGCGAATGAGCGAGTGGCCACTTGGATTCGTTGAAATAGCGAAGCATCTTCTTCTTATAAACGGCTACTATTGCAGATGCCATTAGCATAGCTGCATTTATGTAGCATTTAGGTATAATAATATTCAAGCCTTCAAGCTTATACTTGCTCTTACTAGTTTCTATATAAATAAAATACAATGTAAAACAAATTAACTAAAACCACTAGCTATTAACAATATGGTGGGTGATCATTGAACAAATTAACATAAAGTAAATATGAATTGCAGGAAATTCCAGAAAAGAGTCCGATCAAGATCAAGAACTTTGGTATCTGGCTGCGGTACGAGTCACGGTCGGGTGTGCACAACATGTACCGCGAGTACCGCGACCTGAGCGTGGGCGGCGCCGTCACGCAGTGCTACCGCGACATGGGCGCACGTCACAGGGCCCGCGCTCACTCCATACATGTATGAATTAAATATATATTTGCTTAATACTTGAGAATTTCTGACAAGGTGAATGTGAATGGAAATACAAACAATTTTATGAATGCTCATCAATTTAACAAGTGGTCCACAAAAAGCAATTGATGGTAGTTCTTGAACTATACCATCAAATAACATAATGACTTGCTGATTTTTGTATGAAGTTTGAAATCTGCAAAATATCTTAAAACTTTAATTTTCCCTTGTACAAACTCCTTGGTGACTCACAACAATCCATGAGTTGTAAAACATCACAATTATTCATGTGGTAAAAAGTTAGTGGAAAGTCTTTAAACTGTAAAAAAATACTAAAATGGATATTACATTTCTTTATGCTCCAGCTTCATTGGACCGGGTTCGCGATAAAAACAGATTTTACTTCGCGATCTCGGTCTAATGAAGCCTAGGCATTACTGACATAGTTCTTTTAAGTCATTACATATGTATACTCTACAATATATTTTTAAAATTGTAGATAATCAAAGTGGAAGTGATAAAGGCGTCGGCGTGCAGACGGCCGCAGGTGAAGCAGTTCCACAACAGCGGCATCAAGTTCCCGCTGCCCAAGCGCGTGCACCATCACAAGCGACTCAACACCTTCGCATACAAGAGGCCCAGCACTTACTTCTTGTAGTTTTCTAATCAAATAAATACCATATAATGTGGAAATTATTGCATTTTTATTTAGTAGTTGTCGCCTGCGCTTTATCCTCGCAAAAAATACGCATTCTTATATGACCGCATTACTGATCTATATGGAATGGATATGTCAAGGGTTTGGAAATGATGTCTTTTGCTTTATTTCGACTAACGCCACAATAGTAAAAATCAAATAGGCACAAAATACCTCGGCTAATAGCAAATATATTTATAGACCGGGATCCTGGAAGCGGCAGACCTCAGTCAAATTCAAATGATTTATTGATATACGATTTGATAGGACTCGTATGTACTATAAGCGAATGGGCATTAGTTATCCTGTCCAGTTGGACAGTTTCGCGCAATCACCGGCTAAAGTTGCAGTAAATATTACTGAAGTTAACTTACATTCACAAAGCAGATTTTTACATATGTTGCTCAAGGGACAATGACAATACTCCCTGCAAGTAGTCTGACACTTTGGATGGGGCAAACGGCCTCCCAGACACTTTATTATTCCGCGCGGCTAAGGCTTCTTGAGTGTATTTAGTGGACTATATCTATTTTTAAACGCTTGACTTTCATATACAATGCTCAGGAGACTATGGTAATACCCTCTGCAAGAAAGTCATTTTGGATGGGTCAAACGGCCTCCGAGACACGTCAGCGCTAAGGAGCCGCGCGGACTATGCAGGTGTATTGGAGATTATTCTAAGTGGCTTTCACTTTTCAGGGGGTATTATCATAGTCTCCAGAGCATTAAATGTGAAATTCAAGTGGTTAAAAATAAGTTAAGTTGACTTTTTGAACTTTAGCGTTGTAAGCCGCGCGGACATTTAAAGTGTCTGGTAGGCCGTTTGCCCCATCCAAAGTGTCCGACTGCTTGCAGGGAGTATTGTCATAGTCCCTTGAGCGTCATATGTAAAAATCAGGTTTGTGAATGTAAGTTAACTTCAGTAATATTTACTGCAACTTTAGCGCGTGATTGCGCGAAACTGCCCAAATGGACAGGATAACTAATACCCATTCTATTATAGTACATACGAGTCCTATCTAATCGTATATCAATAAATCATTCTATCAGGTCAAGTAAGTCCTGTGGAATCCAATCTTACTGTTTCAGACAAAACAAATTGTTATTTAATTTTATCTGATTGAATGGATTAGAAAGACAATATGCTGATGTTTTTGCAAAGGAGTAGGTTTTGCGTTTACCCACCTTTACCCTACGGCTTCATTAGACCGAGTTCGTGCAAAAATGGAACGGTCTTACGCCGAAGCAAAAATATCAATTTTTTGCGTGATATCAGTCTAATGAAACCTTAGGGTTATAAACAATTTGCTGGTATAAGGATAACTCATAAATAATAAAGTTAAACACGACAATTTGCTTTAATTTTATTAATATAAAATGATAAATCATTCATAACAATAATCAAAAATCTGAAATCAGCCAAGTACACATACAATCAGACACATAAACATTTAAAAAATTAATGGAATTTATTGACTACACATTTAGTTATAAAATTAATTGGGAAAATATAAAACGACCACCAAAAAAAATAAACGTAACACCAAATTGATTTACCCAAAACAAATATAATAAGAACAAAAAAAATAAAACTGTACCAAACATATGATACTCTAAA
>QDHC01003800.1:96848-110262 GCA_013186455.1 Papilio dardanus tibullus
GTTTTTATATAAAATGTGGATCGAATTTAGGTGATGATTTACTTTTTTTTGCTCATAATAAATATTTATTTTGGAGATCAAATTTATTTTTTTTGGTTATCGATTAATTACAAGCCAAATTAATTACATTTATTTGGATAAACTACGGCTTCATTAGACCGTGTTCGCGATAAAACAGATTTTGGTTCGGCGAAGTCCGTTTTAATCGCGAACTCGGTCTAATGAAGCCGTAGAATTATAGACCAACAAGTTATCTGACCCGGTGAAACTAAATTACAGCTTTCTAGCTCCCTCCATTTATGTTTTTGTCATGAAGCCATGCAAGTTTTACATATTTTTTGACGTAATTAAAGGATAGAGTCTCTCAACGGGCCAGACATCTTTGTTAGACTATAAATGTAAGTATGGGTCTTTACCTCTTTTTACACACATTTGTGACAATCTTATCTAAAGTGTTTATTACTGAAACACTTAAAAATATCTCTGAGATGACAATAGGGGGTTTACCCAAAGTACATTCGCTACGAAGCGAATCTATAGCGGACGTCAAAAATGTATGAAACTGACATTAGCGTTCGATATCCCACACGTGACAAGCACATGATTTTATGGAATGTCAATGTCACTTTCATACAAATTTGTCGAAAAGTACTTTGCGTAGCCCCGCTGGTTTAATTATTTTTAGACATGCTATGTTTAAAGACATTTTAAAAGGAAGAATATCTTTTTAATAATAAAAGGTACTTAAAATAATAAATATTTACGACTATTATATTAACTTAATAAAAATTTCTTAAGATATAATACAATTTAAAAATAAACGGCTTAACTCGCGTATAGGTAGATCTAGGAATTGAGGGTTCTGAAACTAAGTACCTAAACCTAACTATACCTGAGTTAAACCATGTATTTTAGTTGCTTTTAATTATGACTATTTATTTCATAAAACAATCAAAAAGATCTAATTGTCCAACTCGCATAGTCACTAAATACCCTTCAGCATTCCGGACTTTAATAAATTCATTGAGAGTCAAATTATATAAAATAACGAGCAAAATTGAAAAAAAAAAATTAACATTCGAATTAAAAATTATTCCATAAATATTTTGCATTTAATCCATATTGTAGGTTACTCGGAAATGTTTTTTGTACCTTTTTCTCCTTGTAGGTTTTTAAGCGAACATAACACCCACTATTGTTATGACCGTTTTTTTTAAATAGCAATATACAGATTACTAAGGAGATTTTATTAAGACCTGGTGGAAATTGAACCATAGAGTGGCCATGGACCAAATAATATTTTATTAAAATAACAAGAAATATGTTCGCATAAAGAGATACAAAGTTATTCCTGCACATATTAATCTATACTAATAAATAGGAAAGCTTCGTATATTTGTATGTACTGAAATAACTTAAAAACTAATAGACTGATTTCAAAAATTCTTTCACTATTAGAAAGCTACATTATTCCCGAGTAACATAGGTTATATTTTTCCGCATAGACGAAATCGAAAATAACTAGAAAATAAATCAATAAAAACGGGTAAATTCATACTGTCGAATGTGTTTGTAACATTGAGTTAATGTTTAACATCCAAGTATTTTGAGTGCTAGTTTGGCGGCGGCGCGCTTGGCCTGCGCCTTGTTGCCGCCGACGCCGTACACCGTGTGCTGGCGCCCGTCCTTCGTGAACGTCACCGGCACCATCACCTTCGACTGCTCAGTCTTTGACACCATCGCGGTACTGTAATACAGTGTAAGTCTTTGGATTTGTTCAAATCTTATGATTTTTTGTGTGTGTGTGTGTGTGATCTCAAGACTCATGTTATTTGACATTAAAATTGTGTTAATTTGAAAATTGTAAATTATGTTTCTTTACTTAAGAGCCGTGTAATTTATATTCACGCGTTGACACAATGCCACAAGGAGACGAGGCACTTTCGCTTATTATTTCGTACAAAATGTTAAATAAAATTAAATCATATTATATAATAGAAGGTAACACATTTAGCAAGTTAAAAAAAAGAATGATCACCACATTTTTTGAATTGCGAGTTAGTATACTATGACTATCATAGTCATCGTACTCCTGCGAGACAATCTAAAACTGTAAAATATGAACCCCTTATACAATTAAAAACAACAACAAGATATGAGAACTCCAAATCATTTCTCCGCCCTATAATCCATCTTCTAAGTCAGTGTATATGAAACCTTATGAGCATAGTCCACTTTATTCCGAAACGAGAATCAGCGTTATTACTGTTGTACTTTTTACGTTTGGTACTGGTACATTCATAAAATGTAATCCAAAATACAGTACATCCTTGTTCCTGGTACTTATGATACATAATTGTGTCCAATGAGACCCCTGGTCTATCTTATTTCCCAGTGTCATCCAGTATCGTATAATCGACGACTTATTGGTCTTCGTATATCGCAGTACTTTATACATTTGTTCGCAATAAGAGTTGTATTGTAAGGTGGTGTGTGTGTGTGTGTGTCTGTGTGTGTGTGTAGTTACCCGAAGTGCGGGCAGGCGTAGATCATCTCCTCGAGCACAGCGACGGGCTGGCGCGGCACGCGGCGCGCGAAGGCGTGCAGCTCGCGGTGCATGACGCGGTACAGCAGCGCCCACAGCGCGCGCGCGTCGCCGCCGCTGTCCAGGTACACCGCGCCCGCCAGCGACTCGAACATGTCGCTCAACGTCTGCGCAGATGACACATGACATATGTCAAACTGACAGCGACTGAGACACACTTGGGTCTTAAATAAGATCCAAATAACTGTGACGTATCACATAGTATTGTGGCGCTCCAAGCATATTTTCGGTGAACTAATTTTTCTTTCGTCCCAGACAAAGGCTTAAGACATGATATTATTGGTTTAAACCGTAATGTGATGCACACGCAACATACCAATGACGTAGTCTAAGGCATTTTTTGTCCCTCAACCATATATGCTATAGCCAATTCTATATTATTTTCTTTTTACGACAGGCACTCAAACTTATCTTACACGTCATGCAATCTGACAGATGTCACATTTAATGCAGTTTGGTCATTATCATCTTTTAAGACTCTGTTGCATATATGAAAAAAACAATTTGTAATCAAAGCAATTTTTAACAAATAAAATTTGGAGTCTTTCATCGATAGTTTTTCATCGTGTCTTAGGAGAGAAGCTTTCTCTTATATCAAGTAAAGTGTAATACGTTTATTAAAATAACTTAAATCTATAAATCATAAATAAATGAATAATGTAATAACCATGTAAATGGATGAATGTTTGATCTCTAGAACGGCTACACGAATCTCTCTGAAATATGGCATAGATAGAAGATAGTTTGTACAACACATAGTAATTCAGTTTTCATTAATTCCGTACGCACAAAGTAACGGGCAACTGCTAGTTTATAATTAAATTACCTTCGGCACTTCGACATATTCAGCGATCTGACATTCCTCCTCATCAATCAGGTAGAGGATGTCCTCCACGATCTCGTGGTTCCTCTGCTCCTGGTGTTCCACGAACGCCATTATAGCACCGCTCAGTGCTGGACTCAGCTGAGAGCAAAGATATCTGAAAGGAATTTAACTTTATACCACTGATTTTTATAAAATGGATAGCCCAGGTTAGGAAATGACAGCTTTTGCTTCGTTTTAGATATAGAAGCGCCTGATGACACTGACAGTTAAATAAAAACAATGGCGTCTCAATAGAAAATCCAATAGTCACAAAAAACATGTCGCATAAGCCTGTCTATACATAGAATCAGTGGTTTATTAACTATTCTAGCTAGAGTCGATTTTATGATAAAAAATATAACCTTAATCTTATAAGTATTTTGTGGCAGATTGTTAGAAAGTGCTATTCGACATATCAATCGAGATGTTACTTACTTCTGTAATCCCAGTTTGACGATATATGCCGCGAATGTTACATTGTTGACGAGAGCCGATCTCAAGTCGGTGAGTTCTCCCGGCTTGAAGTCCTTGCATGTCTCGTATATGTGCGAAGTGATCAAGAAGTCTATGACCGCGTCGCCGAGGAACTCGAGCCGCTCGTAGGAGCGCGTGAGGCGATTGCGTATGTACGACGGATGGGACAAAGCCTGGACATTGTCGTTTAATATTAAGGCCACTGTCGGGAGACATATCTAGTCGTATATAGAAATTGGTCGTTGTAAGGCAAAGTAATACTATCTACCGTTGCAGCTTAAAATATGGCTAAGGATATACCATGCCCTGTCCGGAACCTGTGTGTTAATACAAAATATACGAACATGCCCAACCCGGGTGACGGACGGAGTATAGTCAAGGTAAATGTATGGACGAACTGACGGTGTTGGCCCAGCACGGTATAGCTTGAGCCATCCTTAAGGCGTCTCGTGAAAAAAAAAAAGCATTACGTAATCATAATAAAAATATGATGCGGCCACTTATCTTGACAGTTGTTATTTATGTTGTTTGAAAAAGATAGCACACGATGATTTATATAGCTTACCTCTAGCAAAAGAGCGGGATCCTTGAATTTATAGTTCAATATTTCTTCAACCTCCTGCCGACTGTAGTTCAATAGGAAGTCTATCTCCGTGAGAGAAACGGTGTTAGTTGACAACACTGTGGTCGCTGGTTTAGTCAGAAGAGATGCTAAATTGTCCTAGAAATAGAAACACGTTCAGTGTTGAAACTTGAAGATTGTAATTTTTTGTCAAAATATTGTTGTGGCATATACAAAGTGCAAGGTAATACAAATTGTACAATATATTTCTAACCCTACGGCTTCATTAGATCGATGTGACGCAAAAAACGGCCTTAAGCCGAAGCAAAATCTCCGTTTTTTCCAACTCGGTCTAATGAACCCGTAGAGTAAAGGTATGCCTAGGTACCTAATATTCATGACCGCACTATACCTATTAGAATTAATTTCGATGGTAACTAAATCCAAAAGGATTGACGTTCAACATGACTTTTGTATTTTAGAAAATTAATCATACATAAGCATTTCTAGAATTAAACAATTATTTCGTAATTACTTCCCCTCTTTACATAATAAAATGAATTACATATGAAATATGCAAGTCACATTGATTTTATCTTATTCCGTATATCATAATGATAAATTATAATTATTTTAATTTCTGATATTAGTGGACTGGATATTTGAAATGTTACGAAATTACTCTGTTAGTCAGCTTTTATAAAAATCCCATATTTCTAAAATCTAATAAAGAATATAATTATAATACAAATGCAATATTATTTACCTTTTCTGGAATAATTTTCATCCATTCCAAAATTTTGATAGCTCCCAAAACTCCACCGTGCATGAGATATGTTCCAATTAACGCTTCCACACAATCTGCCACAGTCTGAAATAAAATGAAATAGATGAAGACTTGAATATTAAATAAATAGTCTATCCATCCTGCTCTAAGTAGTAAGCGCCTTCCACGCGTTGCGAGGTAGGTAGTTGTTGAAACCTAACTATGAAAAGTACATAGTTAGAAATAGACAATGCTGGCTGACTGACACTGGATGTTGGAGTTCAACTGTCACGAAAAAAGTTACATCTGTGATCTGTGAGAGATATAACTCTTTTCGTCGCTATACCTTGTCATGAGTGACTTGAACGGATACATAGCACTGCATGGAGTTCTGTGCACCCCACTTCGGTTCTTTCTCCGCCACGCCGTCGCACTCCGTGTATCGCCTTTCAATCTGTGCAATGCTTTCACTGGATAGCTTGCCGCATAGCGCGTCTTCCAGCGGGAACTGCATACCTAGGAGGAACGACGGTCTGATCTGGAAATAAATCGTAACTCCTATTCGTAAGATCCTTCCTGAAGTCTACGAGGGACCTTATAATATTAATGTTATGTTGCCTGATACGATTATAAAAGTTATTTAGTGAAAGTAGATAGTACGGCTCTTACATTTAATTAATTACAATTTTACGCAATACGAGTACATCATAATATGGATGTGACGTTTAAACTTTTATTTATCAGCAAGTTATAAATACGTACAAACTTTATAACACCATAATATAAGGATATTCAACGTTATCAAAAACATAATATCTCTAAACAATGTCAATTACGCGTGTAAGCGTATCAAAGTCGCAATCACTGGAGAACCCTAATTTGGGGCGGTCAAAGTTTGAATTCCAAATATGACTGAACTTTAATGACGCACACACATTAATAAAACTCTATGTCAGTATGTGCTCCTCATCATTATCAACCTGTCCTTGTCACTACGGGGGTCGGCACAATATGTCCTACTCTTCCATATTTCTCTGTCGGGGGTCATACAAATATGAATTCAAAAATTTACCCCTCTTTCATACCATTTTGGCCATTAAATCTAATTAATTTACTTTTTTACTTAAACATATCGAATTCATCAAGTGTGTAATAAAAAAAGCTTAATAAGTACCTATATCGTCAAAAAACATCGTTATCGTGATAATTATTTTCATGTTTCCACGTGTTGAATCTAATCTACTCGAATTAATCAGCAATAACCCATTACGTTACGATTTTTACCCTTATGATAGGAAGTATTTAGAAAACGGACTAAATGGTTCAAAAATATTAGACATCCGTAACAGTCAAAAAGTAGTAGAACGTCTTACAATTTGAATGTTGAATACGATCGAATTGAACACCTGGACGGCCGCTACTAATATTATGTAAAATACATACAGCTGTTGTTACTTATTTGTATTATTTATACATCTAACATTGGTTACCATTGCCGAAAGTCTCCAAATCTTTATGTTTAGCGTTAATGTTTCGGCAGTGAAAAACAAGTACGCTTTTAATGTAACAACACGTGCAGTACGGATTATATTGAAGTTGTCTCTTAACCCTTAAATGCATGACGATGTATATGTACATCAGTATACCCTTACATCGTCCTTACTCCTTGTGTACTTACCCATTTAAATATATTCACTCGTAGATGAACCCTGGCTATATCATCATCATCATCACATCAGTTAAATAAATAATAATAATAATAATAATTTAATCTTTATTTTTCACATAATCTATGTTTAGTTATCCACCGGTTTCAATTTATTGTATTTAAAAAGAAAAATCATGCATTTAAGGGTTAAAATATTTAATGGCAAAGGAGGTTATTCAAAAGCATACATTTTTTATTTCACCCTCAAAAGTTGAACGTAGGTAGGTCTATCTTATGATATCGTAAGTACTTTCACGATTGATAAAAACAAATTCTAAAAGATGTGTATATTTTTCACTTATATATTTTTTAAAATGAGAAATTACGTTTCACATTTTTTGAATTTATTGATTAACGGTGGATTATTTTCAATTTTTTTTAGTTCAAGGCTAGCAACGATGTTTGTCAGGGTCAAGGGCGCATTACATTGGCTGTAGATAGGCGGCTCTAGTGTCAAGTCAGTACATCATCGAAATTCGTAATTCCGGCACGCGACGCCGAGACGAGCGGTCGCGACGTTACTTCATTCTCGTAATTTAATCATTTTATTGTTTCGTTTCTTCAGCAGTGATCAACTGGTTAACAAAAGGTAATTATCGTGTTTTTGTACCAGTGCTTTATTTAATTTAATTCACATTAATACATTTTTATTAACAATTCACGACTTATTTTTAATTATTTACTATATTCGATGTAACAATTACATAAGTAATTACTTTATTAAAAAATATGAAGGTAGGTCTTTTTATCTCTTACATGGCCAGTTACTTTTTTGTACAGATTTAAATTTTTACCTACTTTTAAAAATTTAAGACCTATCGGTAACTATTTTATATAACTTTTTCAGTCATGGTTTATACATAAAATCGTAAGCAGTAAGATTATACGTACTAAAACATAAAATTAAATTAAAAATGAGTAATTATAAATTCAAAGTAGTTTCAGATAGGAATTGGTTTTTGCTCAATTTATTTACATAATTAAGATGCATTAACACAATTTACTTAATTAATACTAAAGATTTCATAAAAAAAAGTGATTTTTAAAAAACAAAAAATCTTAATAGTCTATAATAAAAATCGTTGTTTATTTCAACGCTTTTGGTATAAACCGAAATTAGCATCCTCGTTTCGAACAAAAAAATATACCTAATATATGTATCAGTATGTGTTTTGTATTCGAAGAAAATATATGTAACTTTACTCCGCTACACGTGTACGAATAGTGCTACACAAGCGGTATTAACACTACCGTTAAATAATACCGCAAACATTTTTTCGCTATAAAATATAACCGCATGGTTACTGAACTGATTTAACAATAAAAAATTGCTCATCGGAGTTAAGATGAGACAAATTCCTACATAGACACAAGTAATACTTTTGTTTCGTGCTATTTCCTATGTGCTTTAGTACCAAATATTAACAAAAATGTTACAGAATTATTTAGCATATTTAGTATTAGTAGTAGTATAGTTCGACACATTATGGGCTCCTTTTACGCAACTCCAAACCAGCGCGTATTTTGCGTGACTTCACACATATCTTTGAATTTCTTTCGCCGATATGTGCAGGTTGCATCACGATGTTTTCCTTCACGTAAGAGGGTTGGGTGAATATGGTATGGTATTATATATTTAGTTTTAATGTTATTAACAATACTTCGAACACTAATAGCATCGTCCATATTAATGTTTTTCTGCGGTTGCTATAACGACGCAACTAGTCACCCGCGTAAATAACTAAAGTCTTGTTCGCACCAGGATAGTATTTTAGTCGAGTAGCAAGTAGCATTTATCCGAACAAAGGATTTAATACTGTTCGGACTCGTTTAAGCCTAAGCCTACGCACTGGTTTAGTAATTTAGTAACTAAACGTGTCCGAACAGCAACATTTTAGTAGAATAAATTAGTAAAACCTTTGTTCGGAAACTTGCTACTCGACTAAAATACTATCCTAGTGCGTACAAGGCTTTAAGGTGTGAACGGGAAAATATGCAATTTGCAACACACTAGCTGCCTCGCGACATTACCCGACAATAGAGAAATAAAAAACTGTTGTTTTAAAAAGTGTTTGTTGCTTTACTTTATAACATGTTACCTTCAAAAATATGGTGTTATCAGTTCATGACTTGCAGATCAATTCTGCTTATCACAATATTAATGATCGATGTAAGATTACGATTTGATTACGTAATTTTACATTCAATCCCAAATAATTAGACTCTTACGCTACGGCTTCATTACACCGAGTTCATCGAGTTTTTTGCGTGACATCGGTCTAATGACACCTTAGGGTAATTAATGATTTAACAAATAAAAACCTCACTGACTTCCCATAATGTACTATCTACTGAGAATAATTCTCACACCGCAAGCAGTATCTATAGAAAAATGTATGTGAAAATTATGATCAATTAGTCATCATTTTACTCCACACAAAGTATGCTTTTATCTTCAGTTGCCATTGACTCCTATTTTTGCATAAATCGAATTATATATTGATTTTTGACCAAAGGAAAAGAATCTGTTTTTTTTAATTAAGTTTTTTTATTTACATTTTGAATCATATGCACGTAGCATGAGCCGTGTTCGTATATAATTAATATTCGTCTGTGATTTTTTCTAGACATTCTAAAGGTTTATTTCTGTACAGACTAGACTACATCTTTTATTCATTTATTACAAGATGCACGTGCCTTCTTACTTAAAAAAAACTCAAAAAAAAAAACATAAATACTTTGTGTGGATGGCCCAACTTTTACTCCTAACCAAGATTCTCTATGACTATTTAACAGCCATAGAAAGCAAATAAAAGCTCTTTCTTGGTTAAAAAATTATTCAATTTTATATTGATAAAATACAAATTCATAAGGTGAAAACAATACCATCCGCTGATAGTAAACACTATTTATGGCTCTCGGCAGAGTTTGTGATAAAAATTAAATAAACGAGTTCAATTTCAGTCCACTACATAACATTTATCACAACCGAAATTGATAATCATGCATAAGTGCTATGTATCTGAGACTAGAGAAGCATGTATGCGTGATGCTTGCATGTAGAAGTGAGAGGTGTGTCAGGACCAAGCCATGTGCTAGTCGGTAATATCTGCCTACCACTCTAAAGCAGGCTACCAGGACAGTATTTTAGTCGAGTAGCAAGTAATTTAGTAACTAAACTTGTCCGAACAGCAACTTTTTAATGGAGTAAATTAGTAAATCCTTTGTTTGGATATTTGCTACTCGACTAACATACTTTCCAAATGCGAACAAGGCTTAAGTATGTTATGTTATGAGCAAGAGTTACTTTTGTATATAATTTTAACCAACTCAAATATTATTAATTTTTTACAGATGTTGAAGGTTTTAACAATTTTAATCGCACTCATTGCGATTGCAACTTATGGTTTCATAAGTTACCTACAACAATCACCCGAACTACCTAAAATTGATTACGAAAAGTGGTGGGGCAATGGACCGAAAGTTACCGAAGACGAGACTGTTCGACCGTTCAAAATTGAATTTAACGATACGGTAATTATTATACATTCTTTTATAGCCTTGAAAAATTATCCGGTCAACAGTTTAATCGGTCAAGCACCAAATGAGCTAAGAATGGATCACCAGCTTAGTAACAACTATCAAAAATGAAAGCAATATTACTTACTTACTTACTGCGCTGGCGCAGCGACCCGAACTGGGTCCATCACAAGAGAAGCAATATTATTTTTTATTTATTTTTAATATAATAGTAACTGATTACAAGAAAGTAAACTTTATTTAATTGCAGATGATAGCAGATTTGAGGTCAAGATTGAAAAACAGGCGTCCGCTTATAAAACCTTTGGAAGGTATCAAATCGGAATATGGAATGAACACGATATATTTAGAAAATGTCTTAAACCATTGGGTTGAAAAGTACGATTTCAAAGAGAGGGCTAATCTCTTGAATCAGTTACCACATTACAAGACACGGATACAAGGATTGGATATACATTTCATCAGAATGAAGCCTAAAGTGCAAGGAGTGAAAACATTGCCGCTTCTCATGTTACACGGATGGCCGAGTTCTTCCAAAGAGTTCCAGAAAGTAATACCTTTATTAACAACCCCAAGAACTGGATACGATTTCGTGTTCGAAGTAATCGCCGCGGATTTGCCCGGCTTTGGCTTCTCTGAGGTAAATTTATATAATAAGAATCGATTTACTTCTAGATAATTATGAGCATTGCTATTTATATACAAATAATTATTATACAAAACGTGCGTACAAAAGTATCTATTATCCTTATATTGTTGTCAAGTTAGATTGATGTCAATTGAAGCCGGTTATAGCTTGAAATATTGCATCGGACTTGAATTCATCTAAAGTTCTAAAGCAAGAAATTAATTATTTATTGTACTTTTTGTACACAATCAATCACTTTAGTCTTTTAGTTAATCGCGACTTCCGGATTCGATTTAAGATCTATTTTCCTATAGTATATCTAACCCGGTAACCGATACTATGACGATAGGCAAGACTCCTTGAAAGTGACTATATTTTTTATTTTATATTAGGCGATATTTTTGTCTTAACAAAATATTCGTATTACTGTTTGTTTATTTTTAAACAATATTTATTGGAATAAATATCTTTTAATTATAATATGTAGAATACATATTATAAATCAGAGCCCCACACCCATATAACTAGTGTTGGGATTTCATCCGGATAAAAACTCAAAATGGATAAATACTCATAATTTCTATCTTTTCGGCGTGATTTTTACCCAAAAGGTGGATAAAAACTATCTGTCATTTCATAAATGTTATTTAATATAAACATGGTTTTTTTATGAATAAACGAGATTGGAATAAAAGAATAACAAAAATAAAATCATATCTAACATGCCTTGTTAAATAATTTATTGATGAAAACAACTTTTCAATGCAAAATTATTACGTACTTCTGTGTATGTATAGGTCTACCAGGATCTGATGGCAAAAAGGGAAAAAAGAATTGACCCCAGCAATACTGGGGAAATTGGAGTAAAACGTTTCGATACTTTGTTTTCCTAATCATTCTGACATCTTGTATTTTATATATATATTGATGGGCTGACGTCTCGGGTTTTTATCCATTTCGGATAAAAACTCGAGCTGTCAGCCCATCAATACATATAACTTATGCTTACGAAATTGAAATCAGTACCCGAAACAAATTAAAAGTATCGTCAGTCAACACTGTAGGTCAACATTATGTTTGAATATTACATTCCACATAAAACACTTGTATAAATTCTATTGCACCAATTAAAACGTGTCGGGATAATATAAACATCTACATCACGATCCGATGTCAATGTCCAATAATTCATTTAATATTCCTGAATCCGATCCTGGTAAAGGATTCAATGATGTAACTTTTTAAATTTTCTTTCTAGGGCACAAACAAACCAGGCCTATCCGGTCTCCAAATCGGCGTGATAATGAGGAATCTGATGCGAAGACTTGGTTTCAATCAGTTCTACATACAAGCCGGAGATTGGGGATCGAATGTTGCCACTCACATGGCCACCATATTCCCCGATGAAATATTAGGGTAAGGAAACAGAGTTGTTTATACAGAATTATTTAGAAAGAGATAATATAGCTTATTTCTTTTTTAATATAGGACTGGAGTGGGAGTGAGAGGAGGTTAATGCTAAAATGATTATAATATTGATTACAGATTCCACACCAATATGCCGATGTCCGCAAAACTTTACAGTTACTTGAAATTATTCCTGGGATCCTTCGTGCCCAACTTCGTCGTGGATCCGAAACACGCTCACAGAACTTATCCGTTGTCGGATCTCATCTCGTACATGTTGAAAGAAAGCGGTTATTTCCATATCCAAGCCACCAAGCCTGATACTATCGGTACGTATTTATTTCGCACACGACGTTTACAATGTCCATGTATTATGTTTGCCAGTGAAAGTTTACCGTTTTTGTATGTAATTTTATTTAAAAAAATATTTACATACATTGGTTTAAGGAAATGTGTCATTCACCTTAAGCGCGGTGGCCCACATTGGTATCCATTACATTGACAATTTATTCTCTCAATAAGTGGTGTGGTAATCAGTAAAATGCCACTAATTTTGTACGACCGAGCCCCGAGTTGCCAAACTGTAGACCCTGCTATTTGTACATATACTACACGAGCCCAATTGATGTATTTTCATGCAAAATTAATATTCATTAAATATTTATAGGTGTGGGCTTAACCGATTCCCCCGCGGGTTTGGCTGCCTACGTTATGGAGAAGATCGGCGTGTGCACGAACAGGGACCAGACGAATACTGACCACGGTGGTCTCGCCGGCTTGGAGCTGGAAGATGTGCTCGATACCCTCACCATCTTGTGGCACAACAACTGCATCGTCACCGCCTCCAGATTATATGCTG
>QDHC01003800.1:135753-157071 GCA_013186455.1 Papilio dardanus tibullus
CTGCTCACAAAGAACTATAAAGGATTATTTATTGGTCTCACAATTCAAACAGTTTTGATACTCTAGAGTGGATCTAGAAATTCTGTAGTAAATAAAATATAGTTTCAGATAAAACTTATTGTGTAAATTGGTTAAGCAAAGATCGTTGTAGAGACGTATATCGTTGTAAGATTGTTGTAAGTTCGATAGTACGAGTACATCAGTATATATTCGTGAGCGGAGTTATCCGTGCGAAACCGTGTCGGTTCCCTAGTGTATTACATTAGCAAGTTACCTTTCCTAGAAGCGTCGATAACGTCGCCTATACAGCGTGTGTCCAAATTAGGTGCGAGTCATTATCTTTTTTCTGTTTATGTATTCATGGCGTGTTAATTACTGTTGCTGTAACAAAGGTTCGCAGTCGTTGCCCTGTGATCGCGTGTCTGCTAGTTTTAATGTTATCATATTCATTTAATAATTTAAATATACCTAGCAGATTAGTTGTTGAATAAAACTTCTATCCTAATATGGTATTTTTTCATTTAAAAATATACGTAATAGCAATCGTTTTTTTTGTTTGCCTTTTTGTGCTGTTCAAAACGACCATTTTCCAGGTTTTCCGCTATATTGTGGGTTGGTAAGCGGTATGTTTGAACGTGGACTCTCTCTTGAATATCTCTTAAATTTTAATGTAATACTTTGTGTAATATTTATAAGAATTTCTATATTTTATTTCTTCTTCATCCTTAAAATTGCAGCTTCAAAGCGTTGCAAGCGGCATTTGTACTTGAATTCAAGCAAAACACTGTTTTATCGACTTTACCCTAACTTACGCATCCTGTCAAAACGAAGGGTTGTATTGCGCATGTGCGGCTTGTTTGACATCACCGACTGCCTGACAACTTAGCACGCTTTCAATTGCGAACAAATACAATATCGTCAAAACATACAAAAGCATCAACCAGATCATATTAGAAGTGTTTTTTAATATTTTAATTACATTCAAGTGTTCAGTTTGTTTTCTGAGTGTGTTTAGATATTTTGTTCTATCATCCAACCTAAAGTCAGGAAGACGCCATAACATGAACGTAATTTGATTGCAAAATGAAGTGTTTTATTTGCATTTGGTCAGTTTTACGCTACAAATAAAATATATAGCTTTGAACAAATAGAAGATTATCGGTGTTAATAAACAAGCAACGAAGGAAACATGACTGTCGACTGAATAATGTGCAATTAAAATGTTCTAATAAGATATTAAAATAATTGTTAAGATTTAATTAAGATTGGAAATAAATACATATCATTCTTGTGCCTCGAGATTTTAAAGAATATTTACAAAAAAATATTTTCAAAAAAGAAGAAAAATCGACATTTGCGACATAACCTAAAGACTGCTTCTACCATATCAACATAACACAAAAATTTGGTAAGTGACATTATTTTACTGTCATAACCCTAGTAATAGTTCGAAAACATATACAAATTACAACTACATCATAGATTTAAAATGATTAAATGTGCAATGAGTATGTTTTCGAAATTCTAAAAATATTTCAGCACACTTCTTTTATAGTGTTGTATTGCGCTACGGAAACATGTTTTTGATGAATGTTTTGCACAGTGCAAACTTAAAACAAGTCAATGTAGGAATATTTATGGAAATGCGTACAAAACTTTGCGGAAATTTCACTTTCAACTTTTCATTCTGGACCTTTACACAATTTTTTTTTTATAAGAGAAGGGGACAAACGAGCGGCTGAATCACCGAAATGATCTTTGACGCCCATGGACATTTGCAACATTTGAGGTATTAGTACTATGTAATGATAAATACTAACGAACACTTTATAATTTACTTAAGTAAAAATTAGGTTGCTCAATATCTTGACAAAACTATAGAAATTAAATCTCCTGCAGTTTTTTCTACGTATCATGCAAATGTGATGATATCACCCCCTTTGTTTAAAAACTCACGTCATTTGTAAATTAATTGCACGATGTTTAAAATTAATCTTGTATCTTGTCATATTTTCCTTTGAATACATAATTCGGTGTATAAAACGTTGAAGTTGTAATATTTGATTCTGTGTAATCTCGCGCTGGCTGGGTAAAGCCGGGGATACATTGTTAACAGAATTCCACAGAAACTCCCCGGAGAGATATTATGGAACAGGGAAGTATACTATTTCATAATAACATGTGGCTCCATTAACATGAAATATGTAGACTTTGTCACAGCCGTATGATTTCATTTACAAGATTATATTACGTTGGTACTAGCTGTTGCCGGCGACTGCCAACGGGAAATAAAAAAAATGTAGCCTATAATGTCTGCACACATAAGCTGGGCAGCTACGGAGTTTCGTTTCTCAGCTTGTGGTATCAAAAAATGTAAAAATGTATTGTTCTCTATCTATTCCTTGATAGAGCGTCTTGATTCATTCACGGAATCTGTAATTAAAACAAAAACATACAACTCGTCTAAGAATACTTTTGATTTGTCATCAGTCTTCACAATTAACAAATAACATTTACCTAATAGCTAATAGCGTTGCTACAAATGTGTTTAGCCGAGTATTATTTAATGAACATCGATTACGTCCGACTAGGGCGAGGTTCGCGTGTTCGCAAGTACTTGAATTTTTCCTAGCACGCAGAACGTATGCCTGACTGCTTATAAATTTATATTCTAGGCCACGTAATCTACTTTATAACGCATATTACCACTTGATTCTTTAAATAATTGCTAAGTAGTTACCTGGATATATATATAAGCGATTTGTTTTTAGACGACTTCCAACAGAAGGAGGTTATCAAGTCAATGAGTTTTTTTTAGTTGACTAAATTATCATCACCATCATCTGTCGCACTATAGCCGCGGGTGGATCTGGGCCTGGTCCAGTAAATTTTATAAGTAGTTAACTAAAGCTATGTTTCAAAATATGTTGAATATTACTACTCTTTTGTAATAATATACGTGTCCGATCAGTCCTCCATCAAACTATTCGCTTAGTATAGAACCCTAAAGCATAATAAATACTTAGATAGGGTTACTTATACCAAAATTGTTAAGTCTAAGTTGCCGGTTGATTTACCTTTACTATAAGTATAACCCTAGAACGAGAGAAACAGTAATTAAGAGTCTAGGAAAGCCAATAGCTGGATCTGCAATCAATTGATGGAAATCGCATATGGTAAAAAATGCTAGTTCCAGAAAATCTAGATAATTATGAATACATATGTGGAAATGCTCGGTACAGCTTTTATTATAAAGCTACGTTTTTATCGCGAGCGTGTATCAACACAATCGCAAATTATCGATTTTTTTATTAATATAGGTCAAATGACGCAACGTACGAGGTAAAGATGGATAATGTTTCGAATGGAAATTATTTCCATGTCTTATACAAACAGAAATATATATTTTATGTACTAACAGCTGAAGTCTAAATCGAATCTTAAAGGAAGAGGCGCTTAAAAATTATTTAACGTAACAAATTGTATAGAATTAGGGGCTCAAGTGCGAAAGCAATTACTAACATAAATGACGTCTCAGAATTTGTCCATAATAGTGTTGGATATATTTGTCAAAAAGTTGCTGTGTGTTAACAATTGCAAACTCTACCAAGACGTGGTATGACGTCACGTCAGCTCAATAGCTAGAAGTTAATTTAAGACTATAAACAAATGTTGTAGGCACAGGTAATTCGAAGATAATTGTGGGAACTTGATGATTCAAGTTTCATGCGAGTTTGAACAAAGACATAGCACAAATGAATTAATAATTTAATTTTTTATTATACTACACCTTGGGAATGGATACGTGCTATCGATTATTATTTTATATTTATTCATCAGCAATCATAATCCTTTTGTTGTTTTATTATATTGTTGTGTTGATTGCGTGAGATATAGCCATATTGCTTATCGTTGTGGCAGCGTAATAAAAGCTCTACTGAAACTTTAATATTTTTTTTTATAATACAAAGTAGCAAACGAACAAGTGGACATGGGATTCGCTGAAAAATCCGAAGTGACCCCTGCCCAAAGACATCTGCAATTGCAGATGCGTTGCCTACGCTTAATCTAAGGAGGAGGAGACGCACAGCAACAGGATAATACCTTTTCTTATGCGCCCCCTCCGCCGCCAATCTATCATACTTTCCTTTCAATAATTTCCTTACAAGGAAATAATAGGAAGAGAAAGTGGACTAAAAATAGGTTTCCAGCACCACACTCTTCAGTCGAAACACAGAATAGCTTCCATTTGACGCCTGTCTTCTGTGTGTGTTCTGTTAAATACTTAAATTAAGTACTACTAGTGGCGATTGTAAACTTTATTTAATCATCGTGGTCAACCGAAATACGCCCTCTGTTGGATCTCTGTGGATAATCACGTGCTGAGATCCCTTGATTAACCATATGGATTATTTTTATAGATTCACAAGAAGGCTAAATGACAATAACTAACAAATAAAAAACGCTTTGAACTATGGTTCAGATAACAAAGCGGTATAATACCAAAGTGTGAATAGGGGTTAAGCAATTTTTTTTTATTTGATTGTAGCAAGAGCGGATGTGTAGGGGCACGGGTTGTAACGCATCACAACGCAACGTAATTGTCCGGTTGCGATTTCGAATCCGGCGCGTGCGCACCACCGTGACCGAAAGTGACGGCCATTACGAAATCATACTGCAATAGTTTCGATATAATTTATCGATTTCACTAATATGCCTTTCAAATATTGTAGAAATATATAAAAACCGACTAATTAATATATTCAAAGTATAAGTATGATAGATGAGTACATATTAATTATAGTATTATAGCAATTATTTCTTGTTTCTATATTACTAGCGGGAGCTCGGGACATCCTCCACATGGAATTTAAAAAAAAACATAGCCTATACTCGTATTAATGTAGCTCAGTGATAATGTAGCTTTGTAACGGTGAAAGATTGTTGAAATCAGCCTAGTAGTTTTTGAGTTATTTCAATACATACAAAAATACAAATATTTCCTCTTTATAATATAAGTATTGATATAATGTATGTACTTAATTATTGTAGCAAGCGTATTCCGTACTGTTGACATTGTCTTTGTCGACTCTACAGCGATATAGTCTGTTGAAATTCCTGACGAAAGTCGATAACGCTTTGCAACGTTCAACTTTAGATGAACGCTAGACATTTCATTATGAACATACCTCTATGAAGTTTGTGACCCAGATGGTACAGGGTGTTCACAAATTCATTTTTGTAGGACACCATCGGATAGTATTTTTTTAATACATGTGTCGTCTTGCAGCGTTTTATTTACAGTTCGTTTGCCGTGCAATGCAAAATTGGAAGTCAATATCTATATCTTCGTTATTAAATATTTAATATTCATAGTTAAGAACTGTTCGAGTAACCTTTACATAAGTATAATGATTCTGGATGAATGTAGTTGGACATTTCGTTACGAACTTGTCAACAATTTTATCAACCCATCAACATTGTGACCGCATTGTGATCACATTGTGACCGCGTTGTTAGAGCGCTTCTGTTAGCAGTGACAACTGACAATAAGATGGATGTGTGCACGCTATTTGATTTCCTGCGTGCGCGCGCGCCGACCCATGCCCGCTCCAATTTCCGGCCGACTGTTCACCTATTACATAACCATTGTAACAGTTTTATTGTATAGGTACATTGTATAGTAATATATTGTATGACCTTATTTTGAATTGTTTACTAAATACATTTTACATTAAACATGGATTATATGACATTTATTTGCTTAAAGACACTTTAACTTATTGTTTTAGTTATGGCCTAAAAGGCTATTAATGGTGTATTATAACTTGCTTATTTACCGCAGTATGTTAGTTCCTCATTAATTAAATACCGACATTTTTTGTGTGCAATTGTCAGATAATGAGAGAGATCTTGACAGTAAGGGCTAATTCGTATAGGAAACTTCATTGATCATTCGTCAAACACACGTTAGAGAATCGATCCAATGAATTACGATTATATTGTTGACCTTTGAACTAGGTGATTGAAATTATCTTTGGTAGAAATATTTACATCAGCTACCTTTTCATTTTATAACCACAAACTAGTCATACTAGCTTATATAAAATCTACGTACTAGATTAGATATGTATGTAAACAGACGTGTCGATTTGTCCGCGTGTGAAGCAATTAGCATTGGAATCAAGCCTGATTAGTGCTTTGTTTAATTCAATAGTGGCGTGTACACTACTCATTAGACTTGGGTAGGAATTACATTTAATTGCAATTGCCGCTGAATTTGCCTGTGATGAATAAAATGTATTATAATTATAACTAACGACCCGCCCCGGCTACGCACGGGTGCAATGCTGTCTATAATACACTACAGAAAAACTGTGAACGTTGTATATAACATAATAATAATAATTGCACCCATGCGAAGCCGGGGAGGGTCGCTAGTTATACATATAAACCTTCCTTATGAATCACTATATCTATTAAAAAAAACCGCATCAAAATCCGTTGTGGTTTAATTTTGATGTAGTAAATAAACGTAACTTTCGCTGTTTTATTCATCAATCGCTAATACTGTCAGACATCGAATATACTCATTTCGTATCTTAGCCATTCCAGTCCGCACTTTATTTCTCCCTTTAAATAATCAACAATCTGAAACAATCTTATGTATATTAACAGCTAGAAGAAGTTTGACCGTTTTAATTACAAAAAATGTACACTTTCTAATAATGAACATAAAAAGCTGTTATTATTGTTGCGTTTGGTATTAAGTGACAGAATTTGAAATGTTTATTCAGAAGTATGCGTGCAGCACGCGTTTTCATTTCATTCCACTTTAAGTACGTTGACACGATAAAAGAGAATTTGAAATAAGCCGCGCTGTGCCAAGCGATGCTGATAAATTCTTAGCAATATAATGCTACTGCTACTTTCTAAATGACGTGCATTTTTCATACGCCTTTTGTGATACAAAAAGTAAGGGTGTTCATATTTTAGTTGGCGAACTGAAAAGGAGAAAGGATCTAAACGAGTTGTGTGACTTTGAAATTGCCCATCGGGGAGATATTAAGTTACTTTATGAATCCTGGTTTTACTTTCAATACTAATAAAGTCAGTCTTTCAGTGTCACCTTTGTGTAAGCCAAGGGTTTAGTTTGGGAACTCTTTAACGTCATATACTGTTTGTGATTCGATTCCTGCAATGGAAACCTATGGTTAGTTTTTCGATGTTTTTATTGTTAAATATGCGATTTCTTTTATAGAAACCTTTAATACGTAAATAAATTCTAATATGCTTCGTAAGTATGCCGGGTACAATTAGGTACCGCAATTACGTAGATATAAAAATTGCTAACGTGAATATAATTGTGTAATTAGTTAAAGGTAAGGAGCAACGAACTCCGATAATGTTTTAGTAATTCGATACTTCGTATTCCATTTCGTCGCAATAAGAATTAAGTGGGAAAATTTTGTTGTATATTTTTATTCTTTGAGACACAATCGTGTAATGAATGATTCTGTTATGAATATCTGAAATTTCGAGGAAAAACAAAAAGAGGAATGTGTGAAGATTTTCATTTGATTTGATGATTTTTTTTGATTATGTTATCACGAACCATAGATTGTTTTTTCTTCTTTTATACTGTAGTTTTTAGATCATTACTTTCAACATTGATAAAGTTACTACTGAATACTGCTAATGAAATAAAACATTTTTTCTTAAGAGATTGCGAAAGATGATTAATTACAAATGTCTCGTTTCGTTTCGTGTAATAAAGGAAGAAATAGTTGAGATTTACGAGTGCTGTTATTAACTACTTACTCGTACCATAGAGTAAGTAATTTCTATCATATTCCGTTCATTTGTGAATAGGTTTTTATTAAATTCGTTGTAGGCTATGTTGGGTAATACTGGTATATGTATGTTGCGTTTAAAACTTAAAGACTTCGGTGCTTTACCTTCCGGCAATAACCTAGATTCTGAGCAACTGCTCGTTCCTGCTTTACCAGTGTTTTATATTGCCGCAATTTTATCCAGAGCTAACTTATTAAACACATGTGACCGTGTTTTTTCCAGGTATGGGGTTAAAGTAGTAACTTCACTTCGTAGAGAAGTTGTTAAATGTTGGTTTTTACTGAACATTTTAACGTCGCAATACGATACCGCTACGTTTCTTTAGCTGCTTTTTTTTACTATTTGTGGTTAAATTTACCCGAGATCTTGTTCGTTGAGTGAAAGCCGGAGTGAATGGTCTTAACTGGAGAAATACATTTTTTTGTTGTATTCCGTTGCGGTATAGATTCCAAATTTTAACGTCTAGGTTTAAAATGTTAAAGTGTTTTAGTTTCACAATTTAGGTAGAAAAGCAATAGATTATTAAATATCTTTGAAAGGTGAAAGTTCAGGTCGATTGGAGAAACTTTGCTGTATTATGGCAGGCTTTAAAAATGTATGATGTTGGAATTTGTTGATTTTGAAATGCACTCACAATGACGATAGAAATGCAGATAATCGTTACAAGTAAAATATTGGAATCGTTTTAAAATATTGCAACATTAGTTCCATTGAAAATAATACATAAAAAAACTAAAGCAAACTGAAAATATGTTTGAAATTAATTTGAATGATAAGTAACTTTTTAAATAACACAGATATAAAGATTAGAATTAATAATAATAAAATAATAGCAAAGGTCAAAGTAATAATGTTAGTCACCTATTCGTGACTCAAGCTGGTGTTGTCAAAATTTAGTTTTACAACGTTTTCGTGCTTACCAAATCCATTGTAGCATTAATTATTTTCAACGACAGAACGAATCTATTGTAAGCTTTTTTATGTGTACAAAGAACAATAGATTGTTGCAGTTGATTGGGATGTAGACAAAACATCTGTATAATACACATCTGTACAAAAAATTGATTGGGTACTTGGGGATACTATCGGTTATTTAAAATGTAATGGTATAGTTATTTTGATACAACATGGAGGTTTTTGGTTAGTTTTTGAGTAGTTACAATTTTAAGTTAGTAGAAATTAATAAAATATGTCGTAAACTTTGCAACCATCATTTTTCGGACGTGTTTCATTACTCGTTTGTAATCTCATAGATGCTTTAATAATCTATTTTATTAATCGAAAGTCTTAATAATTTCGTCATTAAATTCTTTTTCACGACAAAAATATGTAGAGATTTTTTTTCTTATATTAATCAAGTAATGTTTGAAAAATTGAAGATTAAGAAATAAGTTAATCTGGAATCACAGTAAGTACTATTCTCAATCCGATCCAATCCATCTTATGAATATTTCATATAAATTCAATATCAGGTAATTATACCCTCAAATAAATTGTAAATTAAAACACATAAAAATTAGTTTTTGACAAAAAAGGACAGTCCGAAAATATAGTATTTATGGTCGCCATCTAGTGAGATTTAAGGTCAATTATTCTGTCGTTTGCTATACGTAGACATTGCCTACAAGCGGCTACGCTGAGGCACGCTACCCATACAGAATTTGTTATCAAAATGGCGGCTCAGGGTTAAGTAACGTTTATTCCTCCAATTACGTCATTAAGTCGATGTTATTTCTCGGAACAAACATTAGGATGAGTATTTAGTTAAAATATACGTGTAGCCGAGGAATACATCTAAAGGAAAACCTTTTTATTAACTTAATTATGAAAAGAGGTATGCTAATTGTCTGCGTTTCAATGTCACCTTGATGAAGGTTAATTTCAGAACGAGTTCTGTATGATAAATAAGTATTTAAAGTCATTGAATTTTTAATGTGTGAAAAATGTACATTTTATTTTTATTCTGTAGATATTAGAGGCAATTGTGAACTCAAAACAATGCCATAAGAAACCCCGGGTCACCTACAGAACGACAAACTAACTTTACCTGGTGGGCATAAGTCAAACTAAATTATGACAGCTCACTATCACTCGCCTGTCAATATCAAAAAAGTGTCATATCGTGATGTAGCTTATTTCCTAAAACGATAGCAGTGCCTCTCTTACCGGCACAGATAAGGTACAGACTGGGCCAGACAACTTTGTAGGTATATCGGGCGAATTTTCAAACGCCACACGAATATTTAAGAGCCTCCTACATGTCAAGTCCACGCTTTAACTCAAATTCTAACGGCGACCTTGTTTATTTTTGACACCACTTAGGTTTTAAGCGATGTTTTAGTGGCGTTTGAACATTCGGCTGTATAAGTAACGATTTATTCTGAAGTCCGTTAATATGTTCATATCCTTGTAAGTAAAATGGAAGAGGTAATTCCAGATGGCAAATTAGTAAAGAGAATGGTAGACTTACGCAGTCGTACATTAGCGTGTCGCTTATTTCCCCTCCGCCCTTGTAAAAGGGTGTGTGCCCTTTAAGGGACCGCACCTACATTGTCACCTTACTTTTTGTTTCACATCCGAGCTTAAAGCGTTATTAGCCTAATGGGCCAGTACGTCGCCGGTGTAATTATAATACCTAGCTTTGAGTTTCGACTGTTGGTAGACATGTACTTTTCTATTTAATCAAAGTTACTGAAAAAGATGACAATATTTATTAACATAAGTGTCAGTGCTGAGTTCTACGGCAATATAATGTCTTTTTTGTAAACCACTAGTTAATCGACTAACAACAGTTTTTTATTCCGTCTTATCTTAATAATATTAAGTTTATTCCAGTAGGCTTGCGAAGAATTTATTTGCTAACTGCTGTCGCATCGGGACGTTGTTTTCGTGAGCTCAATCTTTTCCTTTCATATATTAATTGAAGGATTTGTAATTCGATTATTCTAGATTCTAGAACTTTTAATATTGCTGTTTTTTATTTATCTTTATATTATCTTGTCTTTGTAGGAGGATTTTTTTAAATTGAATTTTGTGAAAAGATTATTAAATTCGTAAAGAAAAGTGTCATTTGATTTATGCTTTGGAAGGTTATTTATATTAATTTTAACCGACTTCCAAAAGGAGGTTCTCAATTCGTCTGTATGTTTTTTTTTGTTAGCTAATAACTCGGCTCCAGATTGTCCTATTTTCATAATTCTTTCATAAACTTCTCTATGGAAAATAAATCGAAGTTATTATTGTTTAACAAGCCTATTGTTTCCGTGCAATTTGACTTTTTGATATAGTTCCTTACATGACTATTATCGTACAGTTATCAGATGTTATGTTTCCTGATTCGTGTTTTTGGTGCATTATATTTGGGCTGTTTGCATCACGCGATGCATGATTAGGGTAAACAAGGAAGTACACAAATGAAATTGAATAAATATTAAACAACAATTTTATTGCCAAGAATTCATTAGCTTAGAAGCTGTTACATTATTTATTCGGGTTAAGAAATATATTTTCATGGCTGTGGTTTATAATAGTGTGCTGAAAAACATTTACAATTAACTTTTTAAATATTGATTGCCAATATTCTGCCATTGACAAGCCGTGGTGAGCAATACTTATTTAAAGATATCAAAGATAAGTCACACAAAGTAAAGAATCCTCTAAGTAATTTAAGATGTTTCTCCAAGTAACTAACTAAAAACTAACTAGGGTGACTCAATGACCCGAAGTGGGCCCTGGCCTACGACAAGAAATCTCTCCAAACTTGGCTATCCCGCGCCATCCTAACCCAATCGCGGACGTGGAGCTCCCCTATTCCTTTTTCTCCAACTAAAGAGTAATTTTTACACATCCATTAATTTTTGTCTGCATGAATAATGGCGTATTTACATCACTTTAACTTTTCTTAACTAGTTATTTTTGTGAGTTATACTTTATAATGACTGGATTAATGTATTCAAGTAAAGGTGCACTGGATGAAGATGTGTATAGTTTATTTTTGTCTTGACTTGGAATCTTACAAGTTATCGTGTCGAAATGTTACCCCATAGGAGTAGCTACTATAACTAATCTTGGTAATTTTATATAACTTCATGTTAGCTTTTGTAGAACAAATATTAACTATCATAAATTGTCCTACAGGTGCTTGGAAATAAAGGCAAAAACATGAACTTGTGCCTATATTGACTCGCGGCTTAATAGCTGTAAAGCTGCGCGAGGAGCCAAACACAAATGCTATGTAAATGCGGCCCTGTATACGTGGTTTTTAAATATTAAAGCGTGTACTATTTCCCCGCAAACACGTGTTTACCTACACGTATGTGTTGCAGTCCGAGCAACTACCGACAAACTCATAAAACATACATAATGAGCCCGGCCCTGTATAGAACAGTCGGCGCCGCTGTGGCGTGTTGTGGGGCGCGGTTGCCATGGCGACACCCACCACGCGCGCACCCCCTGCTCACCCGCGCACTCAGCTGACCCGCCGACCTCTAGTGACGACACGGCAAACTTGCCTGCAATATTTAACAGTTTTGTTTTTTCAACGGGTATAAAATTAATTGAAATATTTTGTGTGTCTGAATAAATGTTCAGAATTTACCAATTTACAAAGCGATAACGTTTTAGTGTAAATATTGCATGTTACATGGAACAGGTACGTTATTACCTTTCGATATATTCATTCGATATACCAATGACTAATGACGTCATAGTTGCGGACTTATACGCATGAAAATGCACGGCAGAGGGCACTCATGTTGCTTCGCATTGGTTCATGCAATCAAGTAACCAAAGTGACTTCCGAAAAAATATCGGCTAAAATTCGAATTCAAACTTTCCGTAGCGATCATTGTATCTGAAAATGTTGTCACTGCATTTTCCAAAAACATGTTCAGATTACAGATAAAAAGTTTTGAAGTATTAATTTCTCTCAATTAGTCGCTCAATTTCCGTGCAATTATACTCTATTGTTCTAAGAAACTCTGTTTAAAGCTAAGAATTGTTCCAAATATTTAAATACGATTACACGGACCGATATTAAAACGGGTACAGAATAATTTGAAATCTATTTTGGTATATTTACAATTTATATCGTATCTAATATAGCCGGAAAGTTATGTAACTGTGCGGTTTAGCTAATAGCGCTACGGTTTCCGATCGTTGTTTTGAATATTGTTTACTATGTTAACATAATATGTGAGCCTACTAAAAGTTTATTAGCCAGTAATAGAACGCTTATGTAGTATTTTGACTTTAAAGTGGATTTTTTTTTTTAGGAATCTAAGTGAGCTTTTTTTGAAGTGTCACATCACTATTCAACGTATTTCAGTCTCTACTTGGTACAGTCCAGTAATATGAATGCTTCAAGTTTTAGTGACTCGCGTGACGTTCGTGCAAGTCACGTAAAAATATCGACTAACTTTACGTCCTCGAATAGAACCATGAGTTTATATGTTTTAAATTCGATCTTACACGCTACAAAAAATCCAATTACATTTGCGTTATCATAAAGAATCTTATATTTTTGTGACTTGTCATATAAATGTCTTAAAGCCTCTTTGATTGGATTATGTCAATAATATGGGGGCTTCGTTTTTGTAGGTAAAAATGTTATTAAGCTTTACGCTTAGAATACTTTCGTATTTTATTTACACCATCTTTTTGTCGTCGTCCCCTCCTAATCCGAGGTAAAATATACCTATGCTCCAAGGAAAAAGGAAAATTTGGATATTTTTTTGTTGACAAGAAACCTTGGAACTTAATTCTGATTCAAAATAGATCACCCTGCTGAAAAAAAAATATTCTAACACAGTGTAGTCTAGTTGGTAATCAAACCTACGCACAAACTGGATATTTTCAGACTTTGTGATATCGCTGACATTAATTAAATTAACTAACCTAATTCTATGTAGCAATAAGTTGAGCGAGTAATCATTTTCAAGTAGCACCTTACATGTGAAATGTAACGTTTCCTCTCTCCAGTCTACGCACTCTTGGAACTTTGCGGCGGCAAATGAGTGACTTACGTGTTAGAGATCAAAGGGATAATTACGAGACGGGCTGCTCGTTTTCATGTTAAATTGTACATCACTTTAAAGGGCATTCATATATTTATATGAGGCCCTCCTCATTCCCCGCTGCTCACCACTCAGTGGAATCAACTCTTCAGTACTGCTATTGTCATTTATATCTTCAACTACGAGTTAAGTGTAGAGATGTTCCACTCGTGTACAAATAAGAATCCTTTTAATCGTCTCTGAATGTCACTTGATACCAGACATGACGTCATAATGGACGCGAAAACTTGAAATGCTTTTTAATAAAAAAATCGTCGCTAACAATACGAAAGGACATTGTTTCTCTCAATGGTAGACACGCAATAGCAGTCTTTCCTATGCTAAAATATAAAAAAAATGCCAGTGAAAAGGATTTTTATGTACAAAAGTATAATTTTGCTTTTAGTTCACAACGTATGCCAGCCATTGTAGCCCGGCGCTGAGGCTTAAACAGGCCAATTTGTAAATGCGCTACTTTTTAATTTCGTCTAATTGACTTTTACGTGGTTTAAGTTCAGGTTTTTGAATTGGCCCTCTATTCATTGCGTTCTTGTAACGGCTTTTCCTTACATTTCCTAAATGTTTAAGATGTTTTTATTTCTATTTTTATTATTCACTGCATTAAACTGCTTTCTTATTTAATTTCTTGACTTGAGAATTATTTAAACAATATTAAGGTATGTCAAATAGGTTACGTGGTATAAAACATAAATGTCGTGTTTGTCAGGTCGTAGTATGAAAAAAAACATAACCGTCATGTGTACGTCCCTTGAGATATGACCGGGGACTGAATACTCAAAAAAACGTGGTTTATATGAATTAAAAATGTTATATTTGTGGAATAATTTGTCCTTACATTGTAGCTTTGGGCTGTATCCTTGCTATTAATATTGAGAGGGTGATTGCGTCGCGCTTTATCCTGCATTGCGGCAAGTATTTTGACATTTATCATTTCGTATACTCCGTAGCTGTAATAGGCTTTTTGGAACATTACCAGGTTACCTACACTGTGCTAGAGTACGCTACACCGCCTCTCCGAAGCCTGTTACAGCTTTTAAAATATCTTGCAGCTTTAAGCATCTTGTGATGTTCAATATTAGAAAATATTTTTACACCTCTTACAATAATATGATTACTCACATAGTTAATAATTACTGTGATAATTAACCATAGATAATTATTGATATTTATTTGAATTTTCCTCGGTTACAAGACTTTAAGGTCACTATTTTTCTCAGTAATTTGAGCTGCCTAGTTACCTGGTTGAGCAAGCTAATTAAAAAATAACAGCTTCTAGTTATTTAATATTAATAAATTTCTCGAACGAAGAAGCGGAAACTTAATATTTTTTAATTCCTTGTAAAAAGTCGGAGTATTTTTTTAAATAATACAGAAAGAATTTAATAAAGGCATTGCTTAAGAATACAAGTTGAAGTAAGTAATAAGTTTATTTGATGATCATGTTTTTGTAACATGAACGTTTTTGCGATATTTTTATCTTTCATAAAATGTTATAAGCATTTTTCAAAAAATTTCAAGATGTTTTTTTTGCATTTTTTGAATACGACAAGATTTTTTCCCATATCTATGTGTAACTGTTTGATATAATCTATCTACCTCGTATAGGAATCAGTTTCTTAGACGTAGAAACTATAGAAGTGCTTAGGTAGTGATTAAAACAGTCCCTAATATACCTACATACTGTAATACGGATTAAATTAAATTCGCTACAATTAATATTAATTCAGCTAAAGATAAAGTTTACGCGAACTGGTAAACCCTGATTTGCAACAAACGAAATCAAGACCCTTTAGTATTTCACCCTTTTGAAGACACATTACGTACATTTGCAGCGCGTAACGACACGTCCACGGTTCACAATTTCCATTAGACCATCCCGATGTATAAACAACCTAATACTATTAACATAAAATCAAATTTGAACTTTAACTCCTAAGTACTAAAGTGGAGAATTCTTTGCGACTCTATTGTTCTTACGTCTTCTTTGAATTGGTGTTGCTTCGTCCCGTGTAACACATATCGTATTAGCAAAGGATTGTATCTTACTGCAATTAGCTTCAGCTTTTCGGGAGTGCCGTATACGACGCCATAACTTTCTATATTTAGTACTTCGAAACTTCGACTTTACGACCTACTACGACCCTAGTAATCTAAAATAAGTAGTACATTTGTATTATACCTATTTAAAGTTTTATTCGGAACAAATTACAATGCTAGTTTATTGGGTATGAAATATGACTTAGAAGCAAATGATTACTGGATATGTTCATCACCTGTGCTGTGCCCAGATTGTATCTGACGTTTAAATAATTTACATTAGATTCTCATCATCACCAGCTCACGGCACGTCCCCACCTAGCGGCGCGGAGCCTACTCAAAGGGGTGACTAGGCCATAGCCAACCACGCTGGCCCAGTGCGGGTTGGTCGACTTCACACATATCTTTGAATTCCTTCGCCGATATGTGCAGGTTGCATCACGATGTTATGCAGTAAAACCTAGATAAGCGCGATACCTCTATAAGCGAGACTCATACTATGGGCACATTAGTGCTTTTCGATTTTCAAATTCTAGTAATCTAGATGGCGGAATTCGAACTCAAGACCTGCAGATTACAAGTCAAGAGTTAAACCTATGAGCCACCGACGCTCTTTAGATCCTCAGTAACATTTTAAAATTTATATTCAAAATTCATATCTTAATCTTACAATGCATCTTGATGTATAGTAGACATGTACATGTTAAATTACGTACAGGTGAGCTTATCCCAGCGATTCGGGGAAGGGTAATTATTTATTAAAATTGTTGCCATACTCCGCGCAGTCGGCTTCACGGTATGATATTAGCTAGCGTGAAATTTTCGACTCTACATGTGGGCCAGAGCGGGCCCTGATTTCAACCGAATGCTTGTTATTTTAACAAAGTATATTCTAGAAAGTTTATGTACTCGTATCTATATTATAGAGATAAAATATTAGATTGTTTGTGTGCATTTAATAGGCTCTGAAACTACTGAAACTTTCGTTGTTGGGAAACTACATTTTCCTTATGTGACATAGGTTTTTTAATTATTCGCGGACGAAATCGAGGGCAACAGCTGGTTTTACTTATTAATACACATAAATATAAATCCGGATCCTCTGTCAACATGCTTTATGCATTACAAATGCTCCTACCAAAGTTTAAATTTTCCAATTAGTTGCATTTCGCTTCTTAATCTTTCTTTAAGAATAAGAGCAAGGTAAAGTTTCTACAAAGAGATATCTTCTTCAAGGGCAATCCCTTCTGAATTCCGACTAAAGTATTTGCTTTTGCAGTAAAAATTACTTTGTATCCTTCCCGCTTTCATTTTGCGACGAGTTTTCTAACGTATATTTTAAACCCGTAAATAAACCTGTCTTTGGCACGCTGTATCTAATATTTTCTATAAAATATGTTTTAATATCAAAATGTTTGACGTGTGTATGTGAAAACTATAGCGATGTAAACGGTAACTGATTTGATTTTCTTACAACAATCAATTTGCAGGAAAATAGCAGTTTAATTTTTTAACCTACAAATTCATATGAGTATTTATGCAGTTTTTGATATGGCTTATTTATGTCACATATGGATCATTTAACATCCGATGAACGGAATAAAGTACTTCTTTCTAATCCTATTCGAAGTAGTTGTTTATGCTTAGCTGTTCGGTCCATTAAATTTTAAGTATGTTTAGTAGTGTCGGTGCAGCACAAGCGGTGTTTAGCTTCGCCGCCAAACAAGCGCACCTCGTCACATAGTTGGTGACACGTTGTTTTCGTTGACGAAATATTTTAACAGCTTTAGTAGGGCGGTGCGGTGCCAAATTTTATTTTGCAGCGCTGCAAGCGCTTAAACGAATTTATGCGACGCTTAAAATTCCTGATTGAAGTTAGTGGATCGAAAATTTCCAGTTAGGAAGTGTGGACTATTTTTTAGTTTGGTAATGTCTGAATTATATTTTAGAGTTTTAACTGACTTGACTAACCTAACCGACAACATTTTTTGGTATGGTTTTCCGCATGTATCTAATGTGACGAATCCTTTTTATAATTATACATAGTCTTATTATACATTGGGTAAGTAAATTGAAAACGATTGTTTGGGCGGAATTATATTTTCATCGTTTCATAACTCATCGAAGCATGTAATAACCCTACAATATAATTAATTGGAGTATGTTTTAAACTAGCGGCGGAGTCGACTCATTTAAAATAAATGATGCATATTTTTCAACGTCTAAGCAAGAACTAGCGCTGGTCGTGGCCGAGGTAATTCAGTACATTTCACTGAATAAGTCCGCTCTCCAAATTGGTTTTGAAAAGGTCATTGAAACAGCAGCGCACCATTATACCGCTAAAAGAAACGTTAACGTATACATCCGTACACAGCGTACTGTAAACCGCCTTGAATTTAATCTCTTAGTAGAAAACATCACGTAAACGGAAAGAAAAGTAAAAGGCCTTAAATAAGAGAATGAAAAACGAGCAAGGAGCTCACACGATAAGCGTTTTAATCTTTTTAAGTGTTGTCGGAGTTTCGCTCGGTTACAGCTCGACGAGGTTTTACGTTCGCATGAATCAAATGTCACATTTATTGTGTTTTGAACTCGTAAAATATGGCAATTGCACCACTCCCGTTGGAATGTCCGTGCTGTAAACTACTGGCGACGCCGCCGGCCCCAACTTTAGTGCGGCTTTAATTTTTATCGTAGTACCTTACATTTGTTCACATCCCTTTTAGTTTCTTTTATTGCACGATCATACTCGACTTTTAGTCATCATATTTTCTAGTAAATGGCTTTTAGCAACTATTGTATTGTTATTACTTCATAGAACACCGTGGCAGGTTAGCTTTCTTGACAAAACTCATGAAACCATAAAAGAGCCGTCGAAATGTTCGAAGCTCCTGTACGAGTAAACTAAATTAGGAAATGAGCTTTTGCTGCGAAAATCGCTGCACTAAATTAGTTCTGTCAAAATGTAAGCTACAGTTATTAGTCAGGCGCTTTATTGTGAACCGAACTTTCCTTTCGGTAACGTAGTATGCTTTGTAGCAACGTTCCAAATTCCTTACACGGATGTTTTGCATACGTGACGCCCTTTGACCTTAGGTGATTGATAAAACAGCGCTTGCAATATCGTCGTGGGTTGTTCGTCAAAGCATTTTCAGTTAATTAGCAGGAAGCTTCACTGCATTGCTTGCTTGTATGGAACGCAGCAAGTTACCTGTAATTTTTTCCTTTACAAGCTTCGCTCAACTGTTTTGAATGATGAGAGAAATTCGTATATTCGGTTCCAAAATTCAATAAGCAAAGTTTAAGCATTCAATTTAAGCAGCTTTCATTGTAGGGCTAAAATGTACATTGCTGGTTCTTTACTGGGTGAAGATTTTTCAGCAATTACATGTTTTTAGACTGCGTACACTTGCTTTTTAAAATCAAGAACATTTCTATGTACCCAAACCAAATTTTAAGTAAGTAGAGATACTCTGAAACAATTCTATTTAAATATATGTTAGTTAATGAGGATTTACGCACCGTTTATAATTATTAATTAACAACCAATTTTGATATTCAGTAGCGAATTGTAAATTTACAGTCGTATGTTATTACAAAAGCGTTAGCTTTAGTTTAATTAGAGCGCCGTATATTTGGGTAACTGGTAACTGAATCCTCGCTGCGATTCGCCGGCTCTTTGTCGCAGTAATGGTACTCCGTTGTGCCCAGATGTTGCACCACTTAGCGGCTTGCAGCGCTTTTATTATGAATAGCAATGGGTTCTAGTATTTTGCGGCTTCCCTAGCGTACTCCGACGCAAATTAATGTCCGAGCTTTCAGCTTGATATTAATGTAATGCACCCAGGTTACGGGCAAATTGTCGGCGTCCACTGAATCCAGCGCTTTGTTCGCTGACCGTTCGCGTAATTGAATTTTTGATGCGCTTTGAGAAGTGACTTTGTTGTTGAGATTCCTTGATTACAATGTCTATCTACCATGTTGATCGAATTCAAACATTTTTACTTCAAAATGTAGATATTGTTTTTGAATTTATTATTAAAAATGTTTTCTAATATAAGCTAAATTCGTAGCTGTGTGATCAATGTTTTTTTCACAAATTGCTCTATTGGTCACGTAGCATATTGCTACGAAATAATTATATTGCTCAATTTATTACCGTTATTTTTTCATTAATGCTTTATTGACGGTATTTTCTACAATAATAATAATAATACGTCTTCAAGTCGCAGTTTTTTTTTGTCAAAATATACATTCATGTATTTTTGAAAAGCAATAAAACGTGTAGTTATTAAATTTTAAGATTTAACTTGAAATGTCTGTTCGTATTCATTGAATGCATTAAGTGAGGAGAAGTGATGAACATTGTGAAAGTCGCTTCGAGTCGGACTGCGAGATGAATGAGTTTAAACAACAAGTGCACAAAGAGCGTATAGACAATAAGCCTGTAGCTGAGGACGCTCAAGATCGACTAAAGCAGAAACTTATCCGGGAAGCGGAGCTCATTTCAGTTTTCGACTCTTTCGACTCGTCTCTTTTTCATTAAAAGGCGCCCTCGTTCGGCTAAACGGAGCACCATGTTATTCACGAGTATAATTTATTGCATTCGCGCAGCCGGCGAAAGTCCTGCCCGACTCGCAACCATCTTATGCCTAAAGCAATTTGTTAAGCCGCTGAAAATATTTATAAACTTTGACTGCGCCATGAAGC
This sequence comes from Papilio dardanus tibullus, assembly GCA_013186455.1. NCBI lineage: Eukaryota > Metazoa > Arthropoda > Insecta > Lepidoptera > Papilionidae > Papilio > Papilio dardanus. The sequence goes on from QDHC01003800.1 coordinate 156,429, forward strand.
TTCTTAATGTTGTTATGAACGACCGAATGTAGTTTTTTATTGCTGCGATGACACTGATTTTATAAACTAAATTATTTTAGTTTGAGATTATGTGATTTTAAATTTAGAGCAGACATTTATTTTAAAACAGATATATTGAATTGAAGTCGTTTGGATTAGAAAGATTTATGAAAAAGAAAAGTTTGATAATTTTTCGGTTGTTGGTAAAAGAGTAATTTGTAAGGCGCGCTGTAAACTAGGGTCAAACTTGTTCGCTTTGGATCGATACGCAGGTTTACTTATCCACGGCCGCACGGCGGCACCGGCCGGCCGGACACGTCGCGTGCCACCTCTAATACAAAAATATCGATTTTTCCGCAAAGCCGCGTCACCGCAATCAATATGCCTTTCCGCCCCATGCCTAATTACGCCCTCCTACATCACTCGAGCGTCAGTAAAAAGCGCCATAATCACTCCCACAGCGGTAACCACATGAATAACCTACCTGAAAAATAGCGCACACCGAAGGATTCAAAGCGAACAGGAAAACGGTTCATTGTAAACGTTTTATTTAATTTTCCCTCCATTTACTTTTTTATAATTTCTGTCGCGCATAAAAAACGATCCTCCGCCGCAGGAAGGCGCACACAGGCGCGAGCCGGCG
>QDHC01003800.1:157273-179190 GCA_013186455.1 Papilio dardanus tibullus
TTTTCTAGGTAACTGTCATCAATGTTGAGAAAAAGCGTCCCGATGTTTTTATTTTGAGCGATAAACATGTTACCACCATGAAAATTAATTTGTTTGAGCAAATTTTTAAACAATTTAACTAAAAATTCTATTTAGATATTTCTAAGCTAATAAATTGACAGAAATTATGCTTGTGCATTTGTTTTTTAGTTTACTAGTTTGTAAACTTAGTTTTTACGACTTTTTAAACATTATCGTGATGTAGACAACCGTAAAACTTACAAATAGGATTTGTAGGTAAATAAACAAAAATAGTCTTGTTTTAATAAGTTTATCTAGAAAACTTACATTTAGAAATTTCTAGAGATTTTTCGTAGGCTATACTTTTAAAGTACTTTAAAAAAGCGCGAAAAGCGCATGTTTCTTTCGTGTTTAGTATCACACAAAAGCTATAGATTTTAATTTGTTTTTTTGTAAATAAGTTGGTTACTTCTGATTAACACAATATCTATATAATTGTTATTGGGAACTTACTCTACAAAAAAATAATGAAATGTTTACTTACAGAAATATTGTTTGTAGATATCCTTACGAATGTTTTTGTCACTTGTATTTTCTTAATGATATTTTATGGAACATCAACATCAGCCTGTGTTATTTACAGCTGGACTTAGGTACGAGTATTTCCCAATGGCTTTCCACGGTACAAGAAATACAGCCCTATACCTATGCTGTACAAAAAATATTCAATATTCTCAACAACAGGTCATGTTTCTCTATTGCATTTGCTAAAATTTGCTTTGAATGATGTAAGAAGTGTTAATAATTAATACCTCGGATAAATAAATATAGTAACCCCCGTTCACACGACTGTTTTTTTAACGCGCGTTAAAAACGTTGAGATAGAATTAAAGCATTTCTATATATTTGTTCATACGGTGGAGCTTTAAAATCGCGACGTAGCTTTTTGAGCACTAGACGCAAACAAGAGTGATTTTACACAGACCGCATTAAGCGAGGCCGTTAAAAAACCGCCAATACCGACGTTAAATAAACGCCCGTGTATGTTCGGTTGTAAAGTTACTAATGCTTGTAATGTCGACAATGTCATGCCAGCATATCAAAAGCTACAATGACGATATTACGAAGTTAACATAATTGATTTAAAAGGACACAATTGATGTCAATTTGATGAGTAAGATCAAGCGGCTATATTGGTGAATGCCGGCATCTGTCCCCAGAAGAAATTAGAGGTTAAACGAATTAAATTAGAAGGATCATAGTTCATAGTTAATTTAAATTTAGATACAGCTGCTTATTTAATAAAGATGTTAAAAGATTGTTATTAAAGTTTTCAAGACTGGTCTCAACAACAAAAATCCTTAGTAACCGCTAGTTTTTTTTTAAAGTGGCAAACGAGCAACGTCCCCAGGATTCGCTGAAATAGCGAAGCGACCGCTGCCCATAGAGATCTGCAATTGCAGATGCGTCGCCTATCCTTAATCTACGGAGGAAGAGACGCACAGCAAGAGGATAACTCCTCTTCCTATACATCCCCTCCCCCGCCATATCCACTTCCCCTTCCCATTATTTCCTTGAAAGGATAGGAAGGGAAAGTGGATTAAAATTACGTTTCTGACACCACACTCATCAGACGAAATATAGAATAGCTTCCATTTGGCACTTGTCTTCTGTGTGGTCGTGGTATTCCACCGGGCTAGCCGGTCAATTTGTGCGAAGATATTCAAGCGGGCTCTACCACTGTTAATGTTAGTGTTTAAATTGTAAAATATGTAGGCACCTATATTTCTTTATTAAGTCCATTTATTGTTATCAGATAAAGAAACAATAATAGCTTATTACGTGTCATGGTCTGCATTTATTGCGAATAAAAATCTATGCGTTTGAAAACAATACTGAGCTATTGTTCTTTCAATTACAAATGCGCTTTCTAGTTTTTTCTTGCTGCTTCGTGTAATGCCGCGATTCACGATTCTAAGGTTTCATTTACAAAAACCTTTTATTCTCATTGATATTTTTTATTCTTATATCTATAATATTAAAATATTCATTCGTAGATGCTTTTGTTAAAATATTAAACATCTCTGAAGCGATTATTTTCGTAAGATTTACAAGGTTGTAATTAGTCGTGATTTTTTTTATAATTATTTTATCTTAGCATTTTGCATCTAAAACTTTATTCGTATTCCATATTCCAAATTGTAACCTTTTATTTATTACCTTGAAAAAAAAATCATCTGTCATCATTAGAAACTTTTTGTCATTTGGTCATTTTTGTCGGCCGATACGTTCCTCGGTCTATCATTATAGTTTTTTTGTTATTGTCAATCTATTCTGTACTACGGAGGTAATTACCGAAGTCCGAAGCAAGGCCCGCCATTGTGTGACGTCACACGGTGAGACCACGCGCCATGGTCTACTAATAGCCGCTTGTTAAAATAATTGCCTCCAATGTTTTTGATATAGAAGTACGACCTTGATGGACTTTGTCACATATGTGTTAAGGTTGAATTTACACTTCTAAAGTGTTTGAATTTTGAAACATGGAACTACTCTCCCTAAGACAGTTACCTGTTTAAAGTTTCTCCTAGATGTAGTCAAATATAAACACGACTGCGTTCTGGAACACCTTGTTTCAGATAATTGCTGTTTTTTTATCCATATTAAAGGGAAATGTTATTTTATGAAAATTACACTGTACTAAATACATATAGCTAAATTCTATAGAATAATATAGACAGCTAGAAAGAATTTGGTTTAGAAGTCGATTCCTTTTTCCTGGCTGCGTATTCTGCGAAAGGCATTGTGTTGACAGCCGATTTATTTAGCCCGCGGCCGGAAAACCATCGGAAAAGCATTGATTTGCGATAAAAAAAAACCTGCCTTGTCACGTTGTCTGTGGTCTGACCTCAAAGCAAAGCGCTATCGGCGTTGCAGTATTTGAAAATAGTTAACATTTTTTTATCGAAAAATAAAAAAAAACATATATCACTTTGTACTAAAATCAGTACCAAAGGTAAAAAGTCGCACTACGAACGAATTCCCGGAGTAAACAAAAGTAAGATGTCCTTGCGAAAACTGGGGAAGTGGACGGAAAAACAATTTATTTGCTATGAAATTAATAAAACGAAGAAGGTATGGTTGTAATTAAAATCATATTGCAAATAGAAAAGTTTGAATATAAATTGTTCGGGTCGGCAAACTGCGCTTTCCGTTTAATGTAAATATTTGCAGCAATAAAATCTATTTGGGTGATTAATTAAATAGAGCATGACTTGTTTTTCTTTCCCGAGCCGGTGCTGCTGAACGAAGAAAAACTACTGAATAAACATTTACATTTCAGGGCTTTTTGCTTCACATTTTATGTTGATAGACAGAGATAAAGAGCCGAGTGTTGTGTTCATTGAAAAGACCGGTAGACACAATAATTATTTAGATTACACTTTTAATGTACTTTGTTCTTGAAATATTTCTAGACTTTACCATAGAATATATCGTGCATAATTGTGGCTTAATATTGGCTTTGTTGGAAGGTAGATCATCACCCCTTAGGGAAGGCTCCAAGCCCATTAGTGGGGACATAGAATAAGCTGGAGATGATGATGATGATGAAGAGATCATCTTCATGGGAAATGCTGAAGAGTTTAAATATTCGTCATACATATTACATTTGCTATTGTCAATAATATTTCTTCGAGAGTTCCATAAGTCGAGACGTTAGAGTTTAGGGTTGGATACCAGATATTTCTTGTGTGGCAGTAGACCCGGTGTAAGGAGAAACGTCCTCTATTGAATAATGTTAGTGTTTAACTCCGTAAACAGGTGGCCATACGTGGGTGTTCTCATCCTAAACGGGTAAATAAGTGCAATTTAGGCCAGCGCCGGCCGGCCGGTCTGATTCAACACTTGGTTGGGGCAATTAGACTCAATTTGCAGCGCGCATTCTATGACCATGGTCTCGTATCTAACAAAGGCTTATTTCTCTAGAATTGGGTTGAATGTTTTGCACTATGAAACGTTCCGTAGACGCTAAATATGGTTTGAAATGGGAACGCAGTTTTTGTCTTCCATGAAAGTTAGACGTTATGTTTGTTTGAAAACATAGCTCTCTTGATAAACAACGAATTTTCATTTTTGATTACTGTGTTGATACTTTTATGCTTTTAATTCTGATTTGACTCATAACTGCAAACATTGTTTTGAAGCTAGGGTTTATCATGTTTTATTGTACTAGTACAGCTTCCAAACATTTTATCAAATATAGGTTTATGTTTTACGTAATTGTGAATAAGAGTTTCAGTGTTTACAACTCTTGAAGAGTTACATCATGCGGGTCTGTAATGAAATATGATGTCTTTGATCTGAGAGAACTGTAAAGTGTTATCGTTCTTGTTACAAAAGATATAATGTTCTGAAATTATATGTAAACTACTTGTTTAAATGTTTCAGTTGAAATGAAAAATGACATTTCAGCAATTGTGCAGCATGTTATACGTTATGTTAATGAGGTAGTAATCGAATGGTTTTATTCAATAATCCTTATTAATGAATTTGCAATTATACTTATGTCTAGCTCCTTACCAAAGGACTTTTATGCTAACTTAACAGATTTCTCACACACAAATCTACACTAAGGGACTCTTTGTACTCTGCTTTTAACTGACCTTTTAAGTCTCTAGTCTAGTCTGTAAGTGGCCACTAAGTAAGTATAGCTAGGCACTAATGCCCGGGCAGGGTTCCTTGTCAATCATAATACAGTCAACATAAAATGGTCCTAACAAAATACAGCTTTAATTTCGTTCTCAGTATTTATGTTATTGAATTCCAAGTTGGACGTCTAATTTGAAAGAGAACAAGAAACAAACATAAAGAGAACGAAGCAAAATCATTTGGAACAAATTTAAATAAGTATTTACTTGACGAGAAAATTAAATTCCTACAAAGTCGTTGCTTATTGTAAAGTTGTAATGATTTACAGAGAGCCGATCGCAGTCCGATCCGTCTTGACTACGAAATAATTTTGTTGTAACTTTGCTAAACTATTTCTTTGTGCCGGAAACCTCATAGTTTTCAATTTAACTTTGTTCACGCGGCCGACTTCGTACAACTTACAAAGGTTTTCAAGATTAAATTCAATCTTTTAGTATTCGTAACATAGAAAACTTTCTTACTGTATTAATAATAAAAAGTTCTTTTTCATGCAAAGACAACGAAATCTATATGCTTTGAAACACATGTGTATATTCAATTGAAATTTTCTAAACCTGAGTGAAACTTTACATTTCAGACCTTTAAGCATTTTGATAATAATTCATTACAAATATTATAACTCAACGAATGGACATTTTCTATTTATGATTTGGACACTAAGGTTAATTATAAAGGAGGCAAATAAAAGTTCGCAGTTTGTTTATGAAATCACGGATTCGGTAAATTTGCGTTGGCCACACTATATGTCATGATATTTTAAAACAGAACATTAAATATATTACATTCTGCTTACGTACACGCTTAGTCTGCCACTGTTTAAAAGAATGTTAGCGCTACAAAATATATGAGTCGCAAGCCGCGTGGTACTAACAGTGAGCGATTTAAAAACACATTAGATATAAATCCGACTCGAGGTCTCGATTGCAATTTATTATTCAGGTGACTCATTTCAACATAATAATAGTTGTCACAACTTATTGTTGTTACTCATTGCTAATAAACATTATACATCGATACTATTACTAAGTCCCGGCTTTTCTTACTTAGCAGTTATAACAGATGGAGACGTGCAAGTTTGCGGGCTTTATTTACGGTCCCAGCCGTATAAATACACACGGATTAAAGTATTCAGCGGCGCGGAAAATATTGCTCCAGCTGTATTTTCCTTGCGATTGTACTTTTCTTAAGTGTTAAAGTTTGTTCCGTCAATGTGATCCTTGTTGGACATGCTCCGCCTCGATTTACGAGCAAATGCATTCTGTAAACAACAACACTTCAATAAAAAATTGCAATCAAATTTAAACATTTTTCTTTAATTTTCTTCGTTGTTTTGTATTTTATGTCAAATTGTTTTCATTGCCTCTAAAGTTAAGTAATTGTAAAGTAAAACTTTTTGTGTATTTGTATATAATAATTAACCTTGGTTTTGTTGCGATTGCAATACAATAATATTGACCGATTTCGCTCCGTCGGTTTGGAGTAGGTGCTGCGACAAACTGTTATAATTTATGTCTTTCTTAGCACTTCATTATTTAGTTTTTGTAAATTTTCATTTTATGACGGGAAATTCGCGTTGGATGACACTTTTTTCGTTTGATGATGACGTGGTTTGGTGTCATTAAACTATTTTAATGATCCTCCATCTTTCTTTTTGTATATTTTTAAAATTTCTTCATTGGCAACACGTTTCGTTGGCCGTTTTGAAATTATACAATGCGTGAGAATTTTGTTTATTTAAATGTATGTTTTTTGTAAATTCATGTAATGTTACATCAATGGGATTTTTGCTAACTAGGCCTGAGTTTTCATGACCTTTAATTTTGTTTAAACAGTCATGTACCAGCAGTGCTTGCGCTTAGCCGACGGAAAAAAGTCTACCATTAGGCTATATTTGTTTTACCACATAGCGTTGCTGGACTAAAAGACACGTAATTAATTTAAATTGCTTTACGGTGTAAAATAATCTGATTTGACAGATTTTAAAGTTTTTATGTAAAACAAAATCGTTTACATACAACCCTACATACATAAAAGCTTACTCACACCTAAGAATAACATTGATTTCCTTTCTGTCGGGTAAATATCGGTATAGAAATAGAATGTTTATAGTTTTCATAAAACGACACTTGATAATCATATACTCTAAGAAAAAGATAAGACCGTATTGAAGGCAAGGACTTTCATACCCTTTTATTAATATCTAAGATACCTACATCGTTCCCAGAAGACTTATAAGCATTTCCCAAACGGCACCCGCATCGATTCCAATACACTACCCAAATTGATACATTGGCATGGTTTAATTCTGTCCATTTTGCAGTACACAGGTCGAAATAGCCGTAATATATTTTTATCACTCCCACGAGATGGCGACACGAGCCACATTCTAAAGCAATATTAATCTGTGTACCTATAACATAAAAATATGTATATTTTGACTCTAATAAATATTTGTTTACAGAATAAAACTAGCAAGCTTTAATAGTTTTTTCGATTTAGTAAAAACATTACTAAATGACAATTATTTACACCAAATGTGTAAAAACTGATTTTTTCTCTAGTCTAGTAAGACAAGTCTTCTTTGAGTGTTGATTATTATATTTTTATCCAACATGAGTCTTTAACTTATTAACATTTATAAAAATAATGAAATTAAGCAATTCCACATAAATTTACTTCACGCAACACTGCGGTTAAAATGTGATAACACATTTGCATTGGTATCTAAAGTGAGACAGTACGCTAACTTGCCAAGTTACTTTGTTGTGCAACTTTTTTTTACACAACTTAGTCACGCTGTAGAACAAAAAAACAAATGGCCTTGGTACACCTAAATAATACATGCGATTGTAACACATTAAACCAGAACTGCTGGTCGTTTAGTACTCTAGTAAAAACTGTTTCCTCTATTTTTTTTCGCTTTGATTATTGTCGTCTGTGAGACCGGAAAATTACTACAGTTGATTGCGAAGCGTTTTAAAAGAAGATCGTTTAATACTTACAGCAAGTTGCAACAAATATGAATACATTTTATTACAACTAAAATGTTGTTTGTTATATTTTTGCATTCTAAAAAGGTATAGCTCAATTCCATATCTTTTTCATTTTCTTAATTTCTTCCATCTCTAAGCGAAGCCTAATGTACCATGTTTTGTGTGTGTATAGTGTTTTACTATTGACAGAGAATAGAATTTTATTAGAACACCTGATAATTAGTTCCAATGATTGATTTAAACGTATTCGAAAACGAAAGCATTCTTTTAAACAAGTCGTTACGTCTCGTGTGTTTTGTTCTCAAAAACGTACAATTGAATAACAAAACACTCTCAGTTATTGTAACCCGTACACTAACGACCTTGCATTATATCCGCGGAGACCTAGTTACCTTCGCTATATATTTATTATTCATATTTGAACGTAATATGAACACGCAGATCTTTTAAGTTTTCAAGTTACTTTGCTAGTCAGGAAAATGTAGGTAAACTTGGTAAAACTAGAGTGTATGTTCCCCAAGTTAGACGACTAGACTTTTACATTTGCCGGATTATTAATACTGCACGGTTTATTTCAATATTACAAGAATATGTTGAAAGTACAACTTTTTATTAACATGTTTCAAAAGTTGGTGTATGTTTTTAATTATATTCGAAGCTAGCAAAGTTTTTACTAGTATATTAGAATTTTATAGCCAGAATTTTTAATCAATTGTCGCTTTATTTGCCTAAACGACTTTACCGATTTTGTGGTGGATCCTATTTTCCTCGGAGTATGAATGAGGCTGTCGTCAGTTATAGGTCAGTAAGGATTAAAATGGAGCTAAAGTGTGTTGTCTTGGCAACCGAGCTTTATAACAATATGTATACAGATGATAACATGCGTTCGTCAAGCATAATGATGACTCAGACGCAAGCCTCTTAGACGCCTCTGTAAACATGCCTACTGCGGTATTCACTGAGTCCCACACGCAAGCCGCACAAGGGTCGTATTGCCTTAAGGCGTCGTATGCCTGTTGGATTATTCTAGAACAAATTGCGTGCATATAAATTATTGTAAAGTAAGGTCTTATAATAAAATGGAGAAACAACGGAATGGTACAAGTTTAATGCTTTAAAAATCCACATGGTCTCTAGTAATTCTTTAGGAGTATTTTTTTTAAGAAATAAAAGTCATGACTATCCATGTAAATTATGTTGCTGTCAGTTTGTTGGACATAGTTGAGTGATCTATATAAAACAATGGTTTCCCTCCAGCTTGTCAGTTACCAAATTAAATTAGACTTCGTGAATAGTTACGGGTGTCGTGATCTCATCCGTCTAGTCTTTTATTAAGACTGTTCTCGGTGTTTATGATGAGTAATGTAAGGACTACGATACCACGTGGTGAACACAACAATGTCTTAACATAGTTAATTTATCAATTTATACCTTGGTTCTATACGTGACCATAAACAGTGTTATCTTATTTTTTACAATTAAAATTTCATTGGCCTAATTATCAACAACTTGCAATGGTGCGCTTAACATGTTTGTCGATGGACGCTTTTGGTACAAATTAATTATTTTATTAACAACATTTTAAAACTAACATTTTTTTCTTTCTTTTCAGGATCGATCGCTGAGTTCTGAAGTTCACTATCAAGATTGAGAACAAAAGTGCTCGAGCGCTCATATTTATTACAAACAATTCACGTCTACGTTATATAAACGATTTTACCATTCGTTAATTGTCGAGTCAATTAATTAGTGGTAGTGGTGCGCTGCGCATTGTGCGCTCGGCGCGTGGGAGTCGGTGAGACGTCGCGTCGCGCGCGCTGATTCGCCTGTCGCTGCCCAGTCGGTGCTCGCCGGAGTCGCGCGACTCGGCCGGCACGCCCCGCCACAGCCGTGGATAACCTCGGCCAGAGCCCCCTACCGGTGAAGAGGCTGCACGAAGCGCTGCAGAGTGCTCAGGCGAAGCGCCAGCGGCTCTCCCCCCCGTACCCCACCGCGCCGCCTGCCCTGCACCCTATCCACCAGCTCGCAGTGCACCAGCACATCAAGGTGCAGCAAAGCATAGTGCAGCAGAGCATCGTGCAGCAGCACCAGCTGACTCTGGCGCATCAGTCGCTGCAGAACTTGCAGGCGCAAGCGCAAGCGCAGGCGCAACAGAGCCTCCAGGCGCAGAGCCTGCAGGTATCGCAGGCGCAGCTGCAAAGCCCGCCAGGCGTGCAGCAGACGGCGACAGGCGGCGCGCTGCTCTCGCCGCAGCAGTCTTCGCCTCGGCCAGCCTCCCCTCACCACAAGAACATGGAGCTCGCCTTGTGCCAGAGCATGGACTCCGTCAACACCGCCACCACTGAGGAAGAGGTACGTACAACATTATATTATCTCTAGTTATATTTATGGGAGTCATTTTGTTCGACGTGTTTCTACATTCGGGAGATAGAATTCAATTCTTCCTGATAATAGGTTCTCTACTTCCTCATCGGAACTCACATTTTTTTATTGTTTCAATATAAAAGCTACGCTTTTGCTACAACGATTCATTTTAGTATTCTCGGTGACAATGATTTAATAATATCTCACCTTCTCGACTATACAATAGAAACTTTAATGGTATCAAAGCACCCATTTGGTAGGGGACTTAATGTATCGCTTTAGCAATTTGTCATCGAACAATTGTAAAGCAATACCGAAGAGGCGCGGCTCGAAAGCCGCCACAATGGGGGAAACGTTCGGATATACAATAAGTATTCGCTAACACAATAAAATGGAATTTTCCTCGCGATTACAATTCTTAGAAACGTAAGATTATTTATGATTTGTCGAACGTAAATAGTGATTCTTATTCCTGCTATGTCTTGGTACTTTGATGAGTACTATCAATACTTTGTAGCGTCTCGGATCAGACACACGCATTAGGTGGTTTCGGTTTATAGATTTGTATCTACATACATAGTATATTCTCACGTAGTCAATGCATACTGAAAATATTTGATATAAATACGTAATCCTAAGAATTATTTGGAAACCTTTGGTCGTTTGCTTTTGTCAAATAAAAAGGAAACAACACTAAGGAGAAAAAGCGATAAAATCCTTAGCGCAAACTGTGAGGAGGCGACGTGAAGTGGCCGGCAGCGGCGTTAGCCGAGACAAATAGAGTGATGTCGCCACGAGCCGCACCCCTGTACACCCCAGTACACCCCCGACCCGTGCACGGACAGCTTTATAAATAACTTGTTTTTATATCCAACACTATCGTTTCATTTCACTTTATTACAGTCCTGTAGGAGAACGGCGCGGTAATGGACTCCTTACTTGCTAATGTACCAACTTGCTTTAACAATGTCTGAATGTTGGTAAACCGTATGCTCAATAATATTAAATCTTCTTTTTAGTGACACAAACAATATCGATATTAGCAGACGATTTGGCTTTTTTTAGTTTCAGGGGTTAGCTATATTCAGATGCTTTGTAAAATAACTTCTTACAAAGATGTATTTGTTTCACTTTAGCTTAAAGTAACAGATTTTCATAAAACAATATTCGTTCTGTTACAATATGTGTTTGTCAGTTTATGTACTAGTCCTGCAGGCTAAAGTTACACCTGCGCCCCGGGCGGCGGCGGCGGCTCGGCGCGAGCACTCTAACTTGATGCGACTCCATTTTCATGTTATCTAGTTGCGTGTAAATTGAATTATATTCAAATAACAACTGTTTCCAATTTCCCCACTGTATTTCTGATAGACTTGTTTTTAAATTCTGTCAGTATCAGATTAGAAAAAAAATAGTTTACTATACAGACGCGCAATTTTCTTAAAGACATTTCATGCCACGGCAAGATATTAGGATTTATTTCTAGGCTCACTAAGTTTTCAACTACGTTAGTCATATTCATGGGATATCAAAGAATCATGCTAATCTTTTACTCGTACCTTTACAAATACAGCTTCTGTAATTCTTAATGGTTTCAAAATCTGTATTTAACAGTAATTGTAACAACAGTATAAAGACTTGTTAATTATTCGCGTAATAATAATCAGAGTCAGGCCGTCTGTCCGTTCGGCAAGTTAATGTTGATCTACGTTTCGCTTTGATGTGAACTCATGCACTAAGCAAAGGGGAAGGATTACGGGCGAGGCCTTTTGCTACAGCGTGGGTGCAATCATTCATGCGACTGACTCCGTTCCTCGGGAGTGCTCCGTGCTGAGTTGCGATACTCCCCGGAGCAACCCTTTATTCATATTAGGTATTAGCATATTCTACTTCGCAGTATCCTATCCTACCGCCTTCAGAATATTGACTAACACCAATCCCTTGATAAATGTACACATTAACTTTATAAGCAATATTTACTAATATCACAGATAATTATAATTTAAGAATGTTTTTTAAAGGACACAAAGTTGGCACCTTTTCATACTTGTTACTTAATATAACGAGTATTACTTGTTGTGCGTGACATCTCGTGGTTTTACAATTTTTAGTGATGTGTTAAAAGTAATTTTTACAACGAAGAAATTGGAATTAAAGGTTAAACTATTTATGTTCAAACCTTGAACACACTGACATGTAGATAAATAGAAATGAATGCGAATGTATGTTCAAGTTAGATCCGGTAACAGTAATCGTTGAAGGAAATCGTACTGTGTAGTAGTATATAGATATAGCGTAGTTATGGAGTAGGGGCGCGTAGACGGCGTCGTCTGGGCCACGGCGTCGTCTCGTCTGGCGCCACAACTATGTATTTCTTTCACTTGAAACATTTTTTAATGCTACGTCTCTCGATGCTTGCGTAAATTACCGATAGCGATAGAGCTTTCATAAAATATTATCTTTGCAATTAATCGTTGTTAGCCAATTGTTAAAATTCTTTGTTTTAAAGTCTTTTGTCAGTGCCTCGAACTAATTCGCCTAGTAGAATGAAACCTACGTTTTTAACATAATTCCACCCATGAACCAGAAATGTCTAAGATTTATTCCTGCTATAGTAAACTTTCAAATTAGAATTCTAAATGGGTTTATTTTCCTTACTCCGTCGTTCTTCTCATCTTGAATAATGCATATCACGACGGATGTAGTGACAGTTTATACATCTAAAAATGTTTTGAAGGATCTTTATAACGTCTGTATTATTATAAAACGATTTATTTGATATCGTATAAAGAAAATGTTTGTATTTCAGCATAACCTAATATGATATTGCGCTTTATTCCGATACTGTCGAACCTGGGTAAGTGAGAAACCTCTATAAGCAAGAGTCATTTTTTGGTCCCGATGAGCTATGTCCATAAGCGAGAAACTCGGATCAGAGAGAAACCTCTATAAGCGAGACAAATATCGCGATCCCTTGGAGTCTCGCTAATTCAGGTTAGACTGTATTTTATTATTTTCAATTCGAAATGCTTACACCATTCATACTCTTTTGTGTAAAACGTTCAGATTTGGTTCTCTATAGTACGCTTACTTGAATAGTTTAACAAGAACTACAACATCTGGCCACTAAATTAGTTGGCGAACAGTGAAATCTGAATGTTAATTGCTCGAAACGAACAACAATGATGGCGGAGTAAAAACGCGAGCATAGCCACAGCGACGTGAACAAACAGCCATGTTTGCTAGATTAAGACTCTGAGCTACTGAATATTATCTACTTCATTAGCTTTATTACTTACCGCGTTAATTACTTCCTTACATTTGCCTCTTACTTTGTACACATCATGCGTATGTGACTAGTAGAAAGCGACAATGTGACCGATATAATTTTGCGTTCTATCACCAAGAAGTCCAACAAACAGAGATTATTTTCACAGTAGTTTTACGAGTATAAGCATTGATGGTTGAATAAAATAGCAATATTTAAAACAACTTCATCGTACATTCTATACTTTTCCGCATTAAAATGTCACGCGCTTCAGGTATGGCAGACGTCGCTTGTAAGGTTTCTTAAAACCTTTACCTTATTACTTTAGTTCGTTAACATTTACGACAAACTTTAGCATTTGCGACAGTTGGTAGTTTGCTCCAGTAAATTATGTACAGTATAATTCTTTAATCTTTTAATTTACTGCAAGCTTTTTATTTTGAACTTTCTCCTAATTGGCTTACATCGGAAATGTTCACGAGTTGTGTGATATTAAAGTAAATTAATTGTAAGTTTAAAATAACCATGTGCATTTTATGATGATTTAAAAATTGTAATTGAAGTATATTTAGCTTGAATTTGTAAAAATATTCTGAAAAGCGTGTTGATATGAAAATATCGTTAAGACAGAGATATTTCTGCACGGAATAAAACTTAAGTCAAGAGAATTTATGAAGTGGCTCCCAATAATACGCAGATCGTACGAACAAAACCTCTACAGAGGCGTAGTGAAAATTATAACCCCACTCGAACTCAATCGCTGAGACATTCTGGCCCGAGTTTTCGAGAGAAGAATTTGTGCAGCTCGCAAAACAGACACCTCGAACGCTTCGACAGTTTGTCCACCTAATTTGTTCGTCGCCGCTCGACTGTAAAAACAAATAGCCGCTTCCCGCATTCCCCCTTTTCGCCGGATAGAGAGAGAAAATATTCGCGCTAAACGGTTAAAAAGAGATAGTTTATTTTCCTCATTACGGGACTACTGAGCTGTATGAATGAGGCACACGTACTCTCCTCCGGTTTGCTCTCGCCTGATCATGTTTGTGTGATGTTACGTCCCTTTGTAATAATTAATAGAGTTCGTCCGGGTAACCTAAGTCGTATCAAACTTTTAATTGAATCCGTCGGGCGATTTTGGCTTTTTGACGATCCTCGATTGTTCGAATAACTCATTTTTAGACTCTGCTCCAGTCCAATGTATTGTTTGTGTGATCTCTTTTGTAATTCATTTGATACAAAATGTCGGCATACCACGAGCCACCAAAACATAAACTACAAATTATGATAGATTAAAAATTACTGCTTATTCAGATACATTTAATCATCATTCTCATAGTTATTTCATAATTATCAACTAAAGTATCGCTAGCATAGTACAGAAAACAATTACGTTAGAGAGTGAATGCAGTAAAATTTCTCAAACGTTAATAGCCCACTTCTAAAGGTATAATGTAAGTAACGAGTACGACCTAAATAACTTGTGCCGATGCGTCGTGATTTAAAAATCGCTTAGGTTAGGGCCGCAAGCTCGTCTCATATTAATACGCCAGCGCCTCATACAGCCTCTCTCAATCAGGCCAGTGCTGTGCCTCACTAGAATAGTAATAGCACACTTAGTTACTGAATAGTAACGATAAATTAAACACATTTGATGCATTGCGTAGCAAAGCAAGTATAAAAAGATGCGAATTAGTTCTTAGGAAGGAAAAGAGGAGGTAATAACCGTTTAATAAGTAAAATTAAGGGAACATATGTATGGTAGAGACGTTCAAAAGTCAGAGCCGTAAACACTAATATTGTAGAAAGAGATACAGTAATACTAGATATCGCTTGTATTAAAAGCCAAAAGTATAGAAATAACGAAGTTTTGGAAAAGTCATGTGATTGGTATAGACTGTGGGTATCGCTGATCAAATGTTAATTTGTCTACGCCCTCTGGTCTGTAAATACGTATTACAAATTGCTCCTTCGCCAAGAACATTTATTTTTTATTTCTTGTTAGTCGGGGCTTTTCTCTCCTCTGGCTGTTGTCTTCGGGGACTATTTTTCTACTCCCCTACCCGTTAGTAAACATTTAAAAATAGGAAAAGCTTTCCAGTACTGTTTTGTTATTAAATGCTTTTGATAAATTAAATGTTTTATTGCAATATCAAGTTGAATGTTATAGTAATGTTAACCCTCAGGAGAAGAATTAAAGCGACGGTATATTTCAGTAATTGAAACGTGCATTATTTAAGAGCAAAACAAAAAGAATAACAACGTTTTTCTGAGATTTATGATGATTCATAATGCGACTTATGAAATAGTACTTAGGTTTACGGAGGTATTTTTTATACGAAAAGGGGGCAAACGAGCTGCGGGAACACCGAGGTGAGCAACGACGCCCATGGACATCTGCAATACCAAAGGAACCACAGATGCACAGGTTACAGTTTGAATCTCTGAAAGAATCATAACCTGTCGTCTGTACCATCTATAGTAAATGTTAAGTTAAATTTATCTCGTCTTAAATCAGTGTTAGTGGATGACAACAATGTTTATGCGCTGTGGGCGTGCTTACAGCTTGACAGATAGTAAAACCAACTGGGCCGGTCGCGTGCATTCGCGTAATGGCAGTGAAGTAATTAAGAGTAGACGCAGCGGTAGGTATTTACTGTGCATTGTGCAAGCGACTTGGCGGTTAGCCAGAATGGACCTGAGGCGTTATGAATCAGAACAATGTATTAATTCGCCGATTCTTGTTATCCTGCCGTGATGAATTATGTCGGCTGGCTATTGTCCGCCCCTTTACACTGTTAGGACGCTTTGCTTGGAACAATATTGATGTTTAAAACGAATAAGCCAGCATACTTAACTCATATTCTTCTTTAATTTCATATAATGATTGATAAAAATATGCAAGAAGTTTAGTAAAACTTATTCTTATATATTTTATTTCAAGATTGTTGCGTTAATAATTGTGTAGAGACATGTATAACATTTTTGTGAACCTTCTATTACTCGCCAACATACGATGTATGAATATAGACGTTAAAGTAAACGGCAAGGGTCGAACAATACAGACGGAGACTGAACGAAACGTGCGGCAATAATCCCGAATGCAAGACGAAAAACGACCGCCGTATTGTAAGCGGAAAATCGAACTCAGAATGTCGCGAGACGAAACGCTCTTTGTGCACAATCAATGGGCCCCAGATTGCTGATAACTTTCTTTACAGTTTGGAACTTTAAGTTGGAAACTATTGTTGCTATCCATTCCACCGCAAGTATTTTCAATTCCGAACAATTCATTTAAGTGGCAAATATCTTAATTAATACCCTATTGTACATTCATGGATTTTCAAACAGTAATTATTTTAACATTCAGATCAGATTATTTAATAAAGTTCTAAAAATAATTAATAGCCCTTAAATCCTATCTTTATAAGATAAGAGCGACTTACTTAAGAAAGAAAACAGCGTAGTTAGTTTTCCTCCCTTCCTCTCCCCTCCTGTCAGTCCGGCAATATCAGTTCAACCTTTTGTAAGTTGAAAATGAAGATATATTTTAAAATTTCCGTCACGTTTATTAGCCTTTTGATGTTGTTCTTGCTAATTAATCTGACTCAAAGTTCACAACAAAAACTTTAAATTAAATCTAATTAGATACCCTTTAGCGTATCGTTTAAGGTCAGGATCAGGAGTCTTTAGAAGAAATTATTACTACTAAAAGTGATACATCTTTGATATTTTATTTGTCTTATTAGTTTTACTGCTTAATTACTATTGGTTATACGATATAGTAAATTCATAAAATGCGCAACTGTTTTCGTCTTAGGTAATCATAGAACGCGCCTCATTAATTCTGCAATAACTCACAATCTTGTAGTTAGAGTACAAATTAAGATGTTCCCCGGCGGTCACGTACGGGGTCAACTTGTTTGAAATACGAAGCAGCTCATCGGTCAGGCTTGTTAAGCGTCGGAGCGTGCTTTTATTACGCGGCGTGCGCCACCGACGCGCCGCTCTTGAATATTAAACTGTCCACACTGGGTCATGCATATTGTCTCGTAACCGATATTAATCGAACTTGAAACTGAGCTATGCAACCACTAGCCCCTAGCCCTTAGCTACTAGTCACTATCCACCGGTGTATTCTGGGCGTCATCAAAGCAAATCTCCTGGTAAATGTAAATAACATGCTAAAGGAGTGACGCAAACAACTTACGTTTGCGATGTGGATTTGCATTTGTTTACGATGCTCTTTGATGGAGTTTGCAAAGTTTAGGAGCGATTTTAATTGATCAATCGTTTTTAAACTTAAACATGTTTACATATGAGTTATTGCTTGTTAAAATCTTATGAAATTAATACTTATTATGTCTGCTAACGTATCTAGTTGACAGGTGTGTTTGTAATAATAAAACACAATAAATACGTTGCTTTGCAAACTAATTGTTAATGACGCATTTATTGATGTAATTTAAATAATGATATCTTAGCAGTACTTATATTGAAAGGAGAATTATAATGCAGCGGACGTTGCATTAGATCTCTCGTTCATATCGATGAAGTCATTCTGTATTGTGATTGTTTATTATTTAGATTGCCATCGTCGTGTGACGACTCTATCCTAAGGTATTATTGTCTCGGGCGACGCTGAGGTACACAGGAGGACGCCGTGTGGAGAACACTGCCGACGGGATTAGCAAAACACAATGGCATTACAATTAAACTTCCATAATGCCTTGCATTTTAGATGGTCCATAATCCGATGCGTGAAGCCAAAGCAGAACGCATGACAATGATATTAATAATTCTAATCTATTATGATTTGCCGGCTATCCGCTCGGGGAAGCGCACAATCCGCGCAGTAATGGCCGCCTCACGTAATGCCTGTTTCACATGAGGACAGAACAGTGAGCCAGAGTAGTAGACATTGTAGTACTGCTATTGTTTGGAGTCGCATTTTCCGTCAAAATAACACTGTCTCAACGTATCTACTACTCTACCTCACTTCTGCCTTCGTGTGAACTACCATATACGCCGTGAGCCCAGTCCAACCTGCTCTGTTATGCCATTTTCTATTATGCTTTGTTAATTTGATATGATTTAATGTATCATTGAATTATTACGTTTTAAAGTGGGCTAATTAAATGTTATCATAATTATAGAGCAAATGAGCTTTTAAATTGAACGATATTATTAACTGATTTGATTATGCGTTCCAATTCTATATACATGTACATAGATTTTTTTTAATTAGCATTTTCGTCTGAATATTTATAACAGTCAAACCTGGATAAGCGAGACCTGGATATGCTAAAAACCTCTATAACCAAGAGTCATTCTCTGGTCCCGACGAGCTACCTACAAAAGCTATAAACTCGGAGAGAGAAGCCTCTTTTAGCGAGACAAATATCGCGGTCCTTTGGACTCGCTTATCCATATTCGACGGTATTTTGTTTCTCAATGTCTCAACTTCTAATTTAGGTGAAGTTCTGAACCCCTCATCTCTATTTTAGACCCTTAGTGGGGTAGGATAGGATACGCTCTGATAACACGACCTCTACATTGGTATAGGTCTTTATTTCAAGGAAGTTATTAATTGTCTATTATAGTGGTATTTCTCTAAATCGAACAATGTCAAGTATGTACGTTGAAAATATACAAACGCACATTTTTCTCACAGTAATATAAGCAAGGATCATTCGCTAGTCGCACGCGGACAGTCGGACACAAAATACGCTATGATTTATTACACACTCTATTACGAAGAAAACTTGATATGTTGCTACAATAATATAGAACTTATTTCCGCAGGCAGTCATTTAATGAGTCAGTTCCAGTCCGTTAAGCCTTGTTCGCACCAGTATAGTATTTTAGCCGAGTAGCAAGTAGCAAGTATCCGAACAAATGATTTATTAAACTACTCTACTAAAATTATGCTGTTCGAACACGTTTAGTTACTAAATTACTTGCTACTCGACTAAATAAATACTGGTGCATACAAGGCTTTACTTGCGCTTTCCGAGTCATTTACTCGCTAAGGGAATCCCTAATAAAATCTAGACCAAAGCACTTTTAAACTGCGCTATGCTTTTCCTTTAATGACCATTTAAAGGCTTATAATGCATAAGTATAAGACGTAAAAGTTAGTTTTGGGCACGTGTCAGTATTATGACAACTTTAAAATATGTATCTGTTTTAATACTAATCTATATTTATCTCGCATAATAATCGTTTTAATCTAAAACATGTGCAAATAGTTAATATGTATACGGTTTTCGAATTAGCGATCGGGTGACGATAAATAAATTGGCGGCAACTACGATACGTTAATTCGATAGTAATTAATTACGAATTAAAATTATTTTTACAATGTGCTTTAGGTCACGGTAATTAACAGCGCAAATAGCTGACGCTCGATAATATAATAAATCCAACAGATTGGGTTCGAGCACTGCAGGGCTTACTAATTATTGGGTCGCATTGTTAAAGTGAGAATTTTATTACAAAGGAATATTATTTATGTTAATCTTTGAGATTTTGAACGTAGACTTTGTAAATCTAAAATGAAAAGTCTAAAAAAGTAACTATTATTATTTGTTCTAGTCAGTTCTATTTGTTCAGTCAAGTTTTTTGGAGGAAGGCAACATTTTTTATTAAGTCATTACTAGAAATAGATAAAAAATATGCCATAGTAACTTTTAACGAATCCGTAACAATTTTCTTATTTTCTCTTATTCTTATTTATTTGTTTTGCTAAAACTTTTTTGTAAAGTTTATGTTCGTAGTGTAAGAAGTCCTGCATTATCAGTGTATGTATGGAGCAGCGCGACACGGCCGACACTTGGCGGCGGCCCAACGCTGTGTCGCCGGCGACCATTCCGTTTTATTTTATATGGCTCTCATCAGGACCTTTACTAAGAAATAGCTGATAGTTCAAAATGTACTACGTGCTCTACAAATACTATTTACTATCTTATTTATTTTATTGCAGTTACAAAGTTGATAGAGGTCGTAAGTGATAATTTTAGATATGGACGGAATTAAATAATAATCAGGGTTAAGTGGACCCTTGCTTAATTTGATAGTTAAGATATGTATGTAGAAGGAAAGAGAGAATTGTACACTAAACTTGCTGTAGGGAAAAATGCAAACAAATGGCTACTTGTGGTCGTAGTAATGATGAAGCTATAGTACAAGATATACTTTTGGCGATATATGCCTGCACTACTAGGCACCACACGGTATGTGTATGCCTCTTTCGCAAAGAGAAAAATAAGAAAGATCAATCACAGACGTAACCTTTAGCCTAAGACGTAATTCCGATAGCTTGGCACTACACCAACAATGGCAAGATTGGTAAGCGATATGAAATGAAGATATTTCTCGGTCAGGCTCATAGGCGGGCAGTATTCCGCACATGTTAAAATCCGATTATCTCTTATATCTGTTGACACACAAAGTGTGCGATGAATAATAAACTCGGGCTCATTGTTGTCAGCTTGTTTGATTCTGTGCGCAATTCGCGGTGGATTGAAATAACGTGAAATAATAACAAAATTTGAATAATTTTGCGGTTGTACGCCGCTGGGCCGCGAGCGGGACTTATTATGTAAATGTGATACCTTATGTGTTTTGTTGATAAAATTGTGAACGCATTACGCGCGCCCGGGACAAGGTGTTTCGTGATATATTATCCCTGTTACACGCAGAAATCCTAATAAACGTTCTCGGGTGCCGTTAAATTGTGGAAATGATTTAGGGATGTTTAAGGACGGAGAAACGACGAAATTAAAATCTTGCTGTTTTGTTTAGATTGTTTTTATGTTCTTAACATTCCTATACCCGCGCAAATGTCTGTGAGACCGACGAAACAGTTTTTCGTAAATATTTTTTTTTCCAAGAACTTTGGGAGTTCGCGCGTTCTGCTAGCTGCATGATTTGGGTTTAGCTTTAGATTTTCACATGGCATGCAGATGTGCGAGCATGTCATGTAGGCCTACTACGGCCTGATCGGTCTGTGAGACCGACGCGGGTATACGATCAACTTTTTACGTAAGTCATATTTTTTTGTTTATGCGTATTTATATGTTTTTTATTTGTTTTTATGTAATGTTTTGTCCTGCATTTTATTACTTTAGAACTACCGTATTGATTTATTAAATTTTTAGGTATAAATATTTCAAATATTTACGATGAACGTGTTCGATTGTTTCTTTTGGATTCGGAGGAAAAAAGTTCGTACTCCAATTACGATGATGAATATGATTGCGAAGTTGAAGATGGTAGTCCACTCCATGAGGAAGCACATGATTTGGAAGATGCAATTCAGTCATTGGATCGAGAGGATGATTCTCAATCAGAGTCAGAACATTATGAAACTAACAGAGATTATTACGTCGGAAAAGAAAGGCGTACGCGGTGGACTCAAACTCCTGAGTCAAGCCAGGTTTGATGAACATGGCACGAATAAACGATATCTTATAAATAAATCTAACAAGAAGATTAATTACATTAGAAACATTGTCTTACAACTTGCTAAATTCTCACCTCAGGCGACGAGCTCTCACTCTTTCTCTGCCTCTAATACTGAGGTT
>QDHC01003802.1:0-12955 GCA_013186455.1 Papilio dardanus tibullus
TCGCTGCCGGCGCGACCCACGCGGTCTCAACACCAAACTCAATTCTCAACTTTGTAAACCGACAATTATTTGATTCTAAAACATTAGTTTCGTTGTCCAACTATATGTGCGCCGTGCAGCGGGTCCGAAGTACTTAGCGTTAGATTATTGTTTCTATATTTGTTAGGAGAGGAGACGCATTTCGGCTTCAACACGGCACAGCCGCCCCGCGGCCTGTGTAGCCTCCAATTGTTCTTTGCAGAACAAAAAAAAAAACAAAAAATCGACTCTATAATAAAGAAGGAGACGTCATGTTCTAGTATTTAATGAGATATAGACGCGAGCAGCGCTATGTACTGCTGTCGCTAAAAAAAAATAGTCGCTTCCATCACATGTCTAGTGACCGAACATGATACGTTATTATTAACTCTCAATATGTACTCTTTAACGTATATATTAATGTATTTTGATGTATTTGTAGTTTATATTACGTAAGAACTCATCTTCCACATTCTCATACGACGTAGCGTGTCTAGAACAGATCTGAAACATGACAACCAAATACGCGTTGAGATTTTTGAATATCCACAAAACACAAAGTTGTGTCGCTGAGTAATAATTCCGTAATACATCCAAAATTACTTCTGTGTTACCAAACCCTGCTCTTGTATGTTGAAATCCATTATTGCGTCAAAAAGTTCGTTTGATAATAAATTAGATCGATGTATAATCTGTTTCGATTATACTGTGTCGGTAAAACAGTGCGTCTCGTATAGATGTCGGTAAAACAGCACGCGACGCGATGAATAGAAGATGAGTTCAATAATATATATTTACGCGCATTGTGTGTTTGTTTGTGTGAATGAAATTAAAATAATCAACATAACATTAATTGAATAAGGTATTGTATGTGTGTGACAGTGAATATGTTGGATTTTTGACATAATACGGATCCTCGAACTCTGCATAAGAAATGATTGTGTTGGTTAGAATTTAAAATAATAATATACATAGAAACAACGTCTCTTGAACTACTAAATAAGTAGATTGTAGATGTTTTTGTAGGTATTAAATGTCTCACTTCATTTTTATAAAAACATTTCCAAATGAATTTAAAAGCTAATAAAATGATCTAAATGTCAGGTTTGAATATTGGATAAATAATTTGTGTATGTTATTATTTTAAATCCTTACCTATGTCTTATCACGATTTATATTGTTTAAATACATTTCAAAATAAGGGATATCTTTTAAACGATAATCTAAATTCCATTTAATGTAAGTACGACATACGACACGACTCTGTATCGATATGGAGTTAATATTGGATATCTACAACCCTTAGAATAATGTAACCCATATTTCAGGGTCAATAGATGAAAGCCCGATTAAATGTCTTCAAGTAAATGTTAGTAGAAATAGGTAGGTTTATCCATGTCGGTAAAACAGCACAGTCGGAAGTTAGCCTAGTTATGAATGTCGTGTCAGTATCGCTTTGCAATGTATTCACTGATGGTATATATGTATTGCTTTTAATATGGTAACAATAATAAATGGTGTATGTCTATATTGTGTTTTATTACGAAAACCCCGAACATTTGGAATCGGAAGTCTTAACACGTTGGGCCCGGCACTAGAATTTTCGGTTTGCTGGCGCGCGACTAAGAAGAATTCCTTATCTCGTTCGTACTGAAGCAACAAGCCGCCACCTGGACTCGCTGAAATAGCGAAGCGTCCGCTGCCCATAGACATCTGCAATTGCAGATGTGCGCACCACACTCCTCGAACCAAAACACGGAATTGCTTCCATTTGACGCCTGTCTTCTGTGTGGTCGTGGTATTACACCGGGCGAGTCGGACAGTTAGTGCAAAGATGTTAAAGCGGGCTACACTACTACTTCATCCTTTCATAACAATATTACGCCACCCTTTGTGGATGCTTAGTCTCAGGGTAGGTTACGTCGCAGGAGCCGAACCTATGTTTGTACTGTACAAAAAGTTTTGTTAAAATGTAAAGTAAATGTACATACATTAAGCAAGATTTGCACACGACTACAGTACGTATTAATTAGTAAAGGTAGTCGCGGCGCTGCAGCCAAACTTTACTACGTTTCTGAGTAATTTCTCCCGGCGTCGCATATTTTCTTAAATAAACAACGAGAGAACTCGACTCTACAACTTTGTTGTTATTTGATGGAAACAAAGAGTAATTTCTAAGCACTCGAGTTTGTAAAGTTTTAATGATGCTTTATTAATTATGGCCATGTTCTTTTTAATTGTAATTTTTTTGTTAAATCGTAAGTCAAATAGTCGTTAATTTTAGATTTCCTAAACTATAAAGTACTAAGTGACTCTTGGAATGTAAACATAAATCTAGTTATCTGCCCAATCATAAAATAGTGTATTTTATTTTGCATAAATCTCATAACATCTTTGAGGATCGTAAAATAGGGATGAAAGGCTTTACTGCTAGATAATAGATTCAATGTGCCCGAGGCTCTCGAGGCCGACGACCCGACGTGAAGCACGCAATAACAGCGATGTGATGCCACCATATTGTATAGGGTAACACCGCGTGCCATAAGCCGGGGACACGTAACATGCCGTTTTATGTGTTTGTTTATCGCACAATATGTCTCAACATTGATGGATTAAAAGCGATTTATCACATAATACGTCGTTTCAATGCATTACAAATATTACGTTGTTTTTATGGAATTTGATGAAAAAAAATCTAAAAACAAGTCATCTCTTGCCTGATTAACAAATTTCCAAAGCGATGCTAACTATATCTGGACAAGCATAGATATAGTGTGTACCTAACATAGATGAGGGTGACCCAGTAGCATTATTAGCAACAAATAATTGAAACATGCTACAATAAGTTATCTTATCAATTTTCATAATTAAGAATTCAATTTAAAGCTAAAATAACATCGATGGCTTATAGATCTACATAACGAATCAGTTGAAGCTAATTGCTATTCTAATTAAGATAACAAGAATGTATGAAGATGTAGCACATCGACTGCACGAGGTACTGTTCAACAACTCTCGTCTTTGTTTAACGGCTCTCTTGTGTTTGTCTTCCATTTATGCAGTTATAATGAGCGCCTCGGGCCCTCAAGACGTTGCCCCACATGGAGTTATTTAGTCAAGCTCTGTGCACTTTCTTAAATAAGCAATGAACTTCGACGTATTCGATGTTGATTATAAACGTAACCTTTTATGTCGGATTCCAGCTCGAATATAATAGATATGCGCTGTTTAACTAGAACAATGTTATTTGATGATTAAACGAAAACCAATACTTAAATGGTAATAAAGATGCTTCCAGTAGCTGGTAAATACTGGGTCGAAGCATATCTTTACCCCCGTGACCCCACCGGTGTTGCCATCTACAACAAAATGGCGGCGTGTCAATGTCAGCGCGCGCGTTAATTGCTCGCTATTCACCGACACAAAAAGGTCGTTTACACGACAAAGTCAAGGTTGTCAAACATGACCTTAATTAATAGTGCATGCGAAGAGAGTGGCCACTCACTTTAACGAGACTGCTCCAAGGAAAACCTTTAAAAGACTTCCTGATTTTAGATTTGAAGTACATAAATATTATCACCCATTACTACAAGGCTCTAGGAGCGATAGGTAAAAAATGGGTGACAATTTGGATGGGTTTTTAATTTATTTTCATTTTCTTATAAAATGTTTTACACCATTATGTGACGTACTTAATATTTTAACATTCGTAGCATTTCGTAGAACCGCTACGAAGTTGTACTTAAACATCAGCTTTTAATTTCCATGTGTGTTTCCTTTAAAGTAATTGAGTCAAAGCAAACAGTTAACGTTATCTAGCAATAAGATGAACTTACGAGCCGTCTGTAGCAGACCTCGCGGGCCTTTGTACCCTCCCCGCCGTGTCTGTGATGTTGCCTTGAGACGGAAAGCTGTTCACTCGTCTGCAATGTTTATTGTGGACCAAGATGTTATAAATTGATTATGTATTGTGATACAGTTGTTCAGTACCGTTGCAGTGACAACCTTTTATATTATATTTATAGAATAAATAACGTATAAAAGATTGTTAATGTGATAGATTGAGAAGTTTGTGTGCTTTCGAATTTAGCTACAGACTTATTTCATTATTTGTTAGATATCTGAATATGTAGCAACATTTACTGCAACAAATTCGTATGCAAATGAGATAATAAAAGTTTACTGATGTAGGTATCGCTTTCATTATATAGGTATATACAGTTTCAGTGCAATAATATTAGTTCGCGAGTCGGCGAATTTAAATTCCCATTACAAAGGAACTCGTTTAAACAACGCGGAATGTATGCGGGCGTACAGTTGTGTACACCACTCTCTGCGCTCTACATATACATGTGCACGTTAAGTTAATTTACATTTTTATTTCGACATCATTTTTTTAAATAATTTAACATTACAATTTTTTATTAAATTTCAGAATATATACTGGCTTTGTAAAGACATGTTACATGCATAATACTTCAAAGTGAATCAAACATGTTAATAAAGCAATTGATTTGCAATTATGGGAATTAGTATAGCTTTAGTGGACGCAATAGGGCTTATCATCCAAATTAGTATGAGTGTTAATGCATCTAGCAAAGGCTAAGTGCGTCGGGACTCAAATAAGTCCATTAGCGCGGCGGCGATCACTTAGCAGCGTAATTGAGGGCAACTTAACATGGGACGTTTATCTTGAAGCTATCTACTAAGAACTTTGTACTTGACTTTGATAATAAGAGTAATTTAAGTTATAAGTAACGAAAAGTCTTCTATCCAAGAATGTACATTTGAATGTTTAGTATTTTTTTTTTCATATTATTTGATCTCACGATTCTTGTACGTATACAACTTTTCAAACAGAACAAATCGTGTACTCTGAATTAGTAATAGATTTGTGTAAAAGATTCTCTTTCGGTTTATTTCCGTCATCGATTTAAAAGGTCGTGCAAGTTGTATGAGGCAGTTGAGGCAGCAAGGATTCCCGTATTATTAATTCACGTTTTGTTACAACGAGCTTTGGTTTCGATAAACATGGCTTGATTATGTATCTTAATGGACGAAGCGAGTACTATATTGATAGAAAATAGATATTTAACCCGACTGAAATATGAACTACTGTATTGTGCATTTATATGTGTAGTTTTACACACTTTTTAATCCACTAAAAATACTTATACCAACTGACACTGGAATGTCCTCGCGCCACCACATCGTCTATCAAGCGCCCACAGCGCTGTAACAGCTGCACGTCGAGCGCTGCAGCGCTAATTGTCATACCACTGATAAATTGTATTTCACTTACAAGTAATAAAATAGTTATTCTGTTCGTGACTGTACGTAACTATTTATTTAAATAAATAAGTCAATCTAAATAAAGCCGGTTGCAGACGTCCAGTTTTCTAACTATACAGTTTTAACTGTGAACTGCCGCGTTGCGTCTTAACGTACACATGTCAATTTGAACTGCACAGTCGATCTGTACAGTTCTCTGTTCTGTCTACACAGGTCAATTTTAACTGCGCAGTCGAACTGTACAGTTAAAACTGAGCGTCTATAGCCGGCTTTAAATGGACAAGCGAATATTTTTAACATGCTAAAATTATTGGACTTTCCTAGTGTTCTTAGAAATTCTTACATTTTCAAGTATTTTCTTTCAATCTCATCTAATTTAATATCACAGGAGGTCCTCAAAAGAATACGTTACATTTTAAGTTGTTGAAAAACCTTTGGTATTTTAAGTGTAGTAAAGGTTAGGTATGTTATTCGAAAGCAAAAGAAAAGGTTCGCTGTGTGTGTGTGTGTGTGTCGGCGGCAGACGCGGCCCGAGCTCCTGTTATTGTATTCAAATTCACTTCTCAAAGCGTCGCCGAAACTCTAACCCCTTTGTTATTCATTGCCTCGGATTCTTTAAAATTTACGCTTTTTAGTTTTGAATAGAAAATGTTTTAAAATATTTCTGATAAAAACTTCAAAAGAATAAATGAGGTTGTTTATTCAGGTGTTTTATATT
The DNA here is from genome assembly GCA_013186455.1 of Papilio dardanus tibullus. Classification (NCBI taxonomy): domain Eukaryota; kingdom Metazoa; phylum Arthropoda; class Insecta; order Lepidoptera; family Papilionidae; genus Papilio; species Papilio dardanus. The sequence goes on from QDHC01003802.1 coordinate 6,029, forward strand.
TTAATAGATTTTATTTCGTTAACGTTTACATAATAGAATAACAGCCTATCCAATCCCAATAGTGACTCGGAGGGAAAATAAAATTTCAATAAGTTTAATCAAAGACATTTGTATGCGGCCGCACGCGCCCTCTGCCTCTATTTACATTCACTGTAATAATTATTTGTGGTTAACATAAATGGTAAAGCCAATGTTATTTGATATAAGTAAAAAAAAATAAAGTATACCGAAAAATAGTTTACATTTTATTATTTTCAAATGCAATATCATATCCTCTGCAATGCAAATATAAAATTAAAGGAAAAACACAGGTAAAAATAAAATAACATTTCCCAGTAGAACTATAAATATTTAGAGTCGCCGTAGTCCGGACTCTGCCCGGCTTCAGTACGTCCTCTCCTGAGGGAGTGCTACGAGAGTGCTACGGCTAGCTACGGGCTACGGGAGCACGGCTTCTTGTATTTCTAAATTTCTATTGATTTTATCAAGTGAATATTGTTTTTTAAAATACTTCTAAATACTATAAATATGGATACGTGTCAGTAATTTCAATATTGCTTATGAATTTTTATACTATATTAACATATTTCTAATTATCGTATGAAATGAAAAGGTAATTTCATGAATTTATTTGTAAAAAATATGATGCGTTGTAGGAATACATCAAAACCTCGTAGACACGTAGATGAAATCGTAGGCGTGTTAGACTTCGCCCACTGGATTAGCCCCGTCCTTATAGTCTTGTCACGTAACACCGGGACATATTATATAGGCATAAGTAGTGGATAAAAACCATTTCTAAGTTTTTCAATTTCATCAATACACATAATAATGTAAACATAATTTAATATTTTATGTCCTCGTACTTTTATGATATTCAATTTCAACAAGTCTGCTGATTAAAATAACTAACATTCCAGCGATCGTTGATATTAAACATATAGAGCTAGCTCTAGTAAAATATTTCATTTAAAAATAACGAGAGTAGAGACTTTTTGGAGGATACGGTATGTAAACAAATTAACCATAAACCTTTATGATTTTCATTAAAAAATAGTTGATGTTCGTGAAGACAGAGGGCGCTGTGACGGCGATGCACTCGCCGCACATTTGCATTTAAATTGTTGTCACTTTGTTGAACGATGTCGTGTGACGTTTCTCTCACAATAAAACAAATAAACAACATAACCTGCACTCTAAAGGTTTTGACCCATGATGGTCTCCATTTTCCACAACTCCACGACTGGCGCGTATTTTGCGTGAATACACATATCTTTGAATTTCTTCGCCGATATGTGCAGGTTGCATCACGATGTTTTCCTTCACCTAAGAGCGTCGGTAAATATGCACATATGAAAATCGAAAATCGAAAAACACATTGATTCGAACTCGGGACCTGCTGTTTACAAGTCAAGAGCTAAAACCCCTGAGCCACCGACGCTCTTAACTGTACTCACTCTATGTAGCATGCATTTAAAACAAGAGTGAAAGACCACAAGGGACTGTATATCAGGAGTTATTTTACTATGTCTATATCTCTCCTTCAAGAAATGAGCGTATGACCTCCTCAAAGGCCGGCATCACATCTGTGGTTCCTCTGGTCCATGGGCGTCGTTGATCACCTCGGTGTTCCTGCTCTTCGTTTGTGCCGTTCTCTTATAAAAAATATATCAATTATTTAGATAACTACTTCGTGAAAACAATGAATTTATCGATTACTTTTTAAACCTTCGCTTTGAGTGAATCTTTGTGACTTTTCCGATGAGATTTGCTCCGGGTCGCTGCGTTTCAATTTAGAGCAGATTTATTTAGCACAAACCCTTTTCACTTCGACAGCGACAACATTAATCCTATAAAATGGAATTGACAATTTTTAACAAATGTTTTCCAATATTTTTACATTGTTCTCGAAGACTGTTTCTGTAACAACTTGCCAAATACATTGCATTTCAATATATAAAAACTTGGAAAGAATATTAAAACCAATTAACAACAAACTGTTTGTTAATAAATGAAAACCGCAGCTGGAGTGACGCGAAAGGCAAGTAATTGAGTTTGTCGCCGCCTGGCGATCGACATAATAAAAGAATACGAACTGCATATTGCAGCTTCTGTAGCCCCCTTGTAGATACATAAAAAGTATTAAAGATTATTAAAAAACTTTCATTAAAGCGTAATTAAGTCAGACTTTCTTTAAAAGACGACCGAAATGAGTGGGATAAATGAATATTTTACTAATAAAGCCACAAATGATTTGTCTGTATGTATAATCTGTATTCTAGTATTAGATAATGTTTAACCTCTCAGAGACAATCGCTGGATAAAATTAAAAAGGTAATATTTTCCGAAAACATAAAAATAAAGACATTAAAGATTCGAATTACAAAGTAAGTAATCATCCCCTCGGTAAATTCGAAACTCGTCTCTAGTGTTCCAAAAGAAATGTGAGCAATTATCTAACGGTGTTGGTTTTGTGTTTCCGACGACAGAAGGCGCGGACGACAAAATGAGGCTTTTAATTTGTCCACCCACAGCCTCTCTTTACACTTCCGACACTCTCTACTCATATATCTTATTTATTTTAGAACTGAAAGAAGCAGTAAGTATATTACATAATATTTTAACGAAAAAGTTACACATTTTTGTTGCCTTTTTCAACAACGACCAGCACTTAGCAGTCGCGGCTACCTCATTACAGTAACAAGGCCGTTTGCAGTCGACTTAGATTTTAATGCGGTACAAAACTACGTTCATTAAAACTTCTCTCTATAATGGATTTAAAAAGTTCACATAAACATAGTTACATATCGGAACGAGTTTTTAAGTTGAATTAACTTTACGAAATAAACAGTCATTCTAGTTGAATAAAGGTTAAAATTATAAATAAATAATACAGTAAGTGTATTCTAACAAATATACAATTTATTGATGAAATGTGGTCAAGCTCTAACATTGAATCTATTTAAGACCCTCCTGCGCGCCGCCCGGGGCCGTAAACTAAGACCCCGGCTCGTTATGTAAACCTGAGGCTAGATCTATGAGCACTGCATACCCGATCACTCAATTATTAAATCAAATATTCAACATTCATAGGGCTTCTGGAAATAACATAGGCACTTAGTTTTAAACTTGATTACTGGGGTCTACCCAAAGTACTGTGCGATTGGCGATATCGCTGACGGAATCGACAAAAATGTATAAAACTGACATTTACTTTCGGTAAAACATGGGTTAGTAACGTGTGAGATTTCGCACGTCATTGGCAGTTTGATACATTTTTGACGTTCGCTATAAAATCGCTTCGTAGGGAATATACTTTGGATAAGCCCCCTGTTATTTTTGTTTACTGGTGACAGTTATAGACTTCAATAGATAATACGCTTTTTACGAGTAAAATGTTCAATTTTAATCATGACCAAACGAACGTTTTAATTTCAGTATAAACAATATTATTGTAACACATGAAACGGTTGATAATAAGCTTCATTAGCATTAAACTTTTGTCTTATAATCCCTCACTCGGAGTGTTTTCAAACTTTTAATAAGCATAATGACGTTTGCTTTAAAACGTATTGTACTTTGATATTATATTCTCCCTGTTTTTATATAAAGAGAACATTATTAAATATACATCTCTTAGTTATGTATGGGTAGTTATCATACATGTATTTCCTCACCCAATTATTGTTACATTTCAACGAACGTCAACGTACCTGCCACTTGATTTATTGGCGTAAATCCGCTTTGATACAAGCATCCAATTTATTTTAATATCAAACTTATGATAAAATTCTCGTTTACGCGTATTCCTGAATGTGATTTTTACGTAGCACTGAATCACAAAACGACATTTAGATACAATTAACTAATCTATTATTTTGTTTTATACAGTCAAATAGTTGTTTCATACTATTTTACAGTACAAAATCTACTGTAAAATGTTGATTCTCACATTGGTTTTGTTCTAAGCGTTCGTGCTGAATATAGGCGAGATAATTTAAAAGCGAACTACGTGCAGGGAATACTGAGCGTGGCAAATAAATATGTAGAAAGGTAAAGAATTGAAGGTAGAGGTATACGCGGTTTGAAATTGTAACTAAAATACGACACGCGAATAATTTCAACCTCTCTATGTGTTGTTTTAGCGTTTATTAAATAGTATTGAGGAACCATTCTCAAGTCGCTCACAATACATCTAATAGAAAAGATAATTTGTAGGTGAGTGCAGAGGACACGGGTCAGGAGCGGCTTCGAGCGGTCAAGTATCGGTCACCGGTAATGAGGGACAAGATTGTACCCTCACCCTGCATACCTCGCTACGTACACCACAATATAATGCCAGAGGGCTACTATTGCAATGTTCAATGATATTAAATGTGCAAGTCTAAAATTATAGACTATTATAAATTGACTACGTTACTATCTATGTCGTTTGTGATGTCTGGGAGTAAAGTAAATTAAATGAAATGTAACTGGTCGCAACGTTTCCCGCGGGCGAGATAAGCGCCGGACATGTCACCGACATACACTAAATTGAATCTGCGATATCGCATATATGCTGTGCTTGGTTAAATTGTTTTTATTGCATACTAACCTGGACCATTAATAATATTATTAGTACGTGACACCCGGTACCAGACATGTAGCCAAACTGACCAGACCACGCTTAACGACAGGAGGACAACAAGGATTTTATTGAGGGTCGTGAGTCCGAAGCGACTTCACATCTTCGTATTTTTATAAAGAGATATATTTTTGCAAGACTTCAATTGTTGTGGCCATTTAAGTAATGCATATTTATGTATGTAAATACGGATAAAAAATAAGAACTTTCGGGAAGTTATGTTTAGGGTCGGGGATAAATATTTATGGTCGCGTTTTGTTTCCGCGTTATCTGCAACAACACGCATGTCCTCCCCCTGCAGCGTCCCGCGGGCCCTTTTGTTTATATTTTTATATGAATATATCATATAGGTACGTGATTGTACGTTGACAATAAAGGTCACCCGCCCACACACGGCACCTGGTAGTTATCAGATAATTGTGTGCGCGGCTGCACCTCATCTCACGCGCTGGAGGACCTCAAAGAGCGCAAACCGCGCAACCCAGCTCTCCCGCAAGTACGGCACAAAGCCGCCTCATTTTAATATAATATACGAGTAGCATAGATAACTGAAACGCCGTTTTCAGGTACCTTTTTCTAATGCAAAACAGATGTTTGGTAAAGGCAGTGCAAAGCTCACGGAGATATGTTAACGTAACTGTTCTCTCTGCGTTTGTTGACGTTAATTCATTTTTATATGTTTCAAAAACGTGCAAAATTTCTGTTCTCGCAGCGCTATTTATATGCAAATGTGTTTCAACACAAACAAGGCTGGTGCCGGCGATGGCACCTCTAATACTTTATAATTACACTTTTGTACCCATATAGCATCTAAATATATAAATATTTTTTCTGTTATAACAAAGATATAATTTTCATTGTTGTTAAGAAATTGTTGAGTTTTTTTTAAACTGTATAAAGTTTCAAGAGTTCAAAGTTATTTTAAACTTGTAACAACTTTGAAACAAAGTTCAAATAGAAACAATAAAACAACAATTTGTTCAAAAACTTCATTTAAATGTATATTATTAATATAGAGGAAAACTTTGTATTTTTTGTATGTATTGAAATAACTCTATAACTGGGCCGATTTCAAAAATTCTTTCACCATTAGAAAGCTACATTATCCCCGAGTAACATAGACTATATTTTTTTAATTCCACGCGGACGAAGTCGCGAACAAATGGATAAAGTTTTGTAGAACTTTTTTGGGATATTTAAAATGAATAAAACACATTATTATGGCATAGTTTTATTTACATAAATAACCCCGAGGCATTTCGCCACTTACACAAATACATACATTTTATATATTTATACATACATATCCGCAACACTAAAATGGCGTCCGCGAGTCACATCTGTCTCGCACTAACTAAATAGAACCCAAGTATCAACTTATTTTCCATTAATATTTTATAATAATTATATTTTGTATTAAACATTTGGAGACTAGCTGGCAATACAATAAAGGCATTTGAAAAAGACAAATGAAATAAATTCAATAATCTACAGATTCACAATTATTCATAACATTAATCTAAAATAAAATACAGTAATTTTTAAATTCCTTCGTTTAAAGAAACTAATATAAATTATATAAAATAGACACAATAATTGTAAATTTCTAGTTTCTGTCTACCCTCTATACATTAATACTTTTAATATTGCAATATTTTTTGAGATAAGAATTAATAAAAGTAGGTTTAACATCAATAAGGAAATGTGTTTTTTGTATCTCAAGTTAGTAGCCGGCAACTGTCGCGAGCGCCCTTCCGTGCTTCTCTTTCTAGATACTTGAAAACCGTATAATAAACAATTTAATTGCTCAAATAACGAATTAACAATTTAAAATGTACACAGTGAATCTTTACGCAGGTCGTGATATAATCCAAGCGACATATACTTGTTGCTGTATATCACAATAAAAGCTATTTACAAGTTCGCTAACATAAACGTATTTAGTCGCAATACATGTGTGACATTTGAATGTTATCGGCAGCAAATATTGCAATATAGTTGCAATAGTTAAATACTCTATTGTGTGGAATACTCAGCACCGCGGAGCGCTACCGCGGCTGCGCGCGCAGCGCCACCAGCTCGTCCAGCTGCGCCTTGTACAGCTGCGTCACGTCCTGCAGGTCCAGCCGCAGCTCCGCCAGCTGCTCCTCCTTCTCGCCGTACATCTGCAGCAGCGCGTCGTACTGCTCTTGCAGGCTCTGCAGCGAACGCATCGCATGTAGCACTCACTCACTGCGCGGAGTCCTGCTGCTTCTACTGCGCGCCCTACCTGGTGCTCCTGCAGCTGTCCGTGCAGCGTCGCC
>QDHC01003802.1:13226-56006 GCA_013186455.1 Papilio dardanus tibullus
CCAGGGTGTCCTCCAGTGCACTCCGGGTCTAGAAGCGACATTACATACGTCGTCTACTGACTTATTGTGAAAATATAACACATTTTTAAAGCATATTTGTGTACTATTCATTTCTACCGAGGTCCGTATGACCGTCCCATTGCGGAAAGTGTACCAAGTATTAACGAAACGCGTTCCATTTGCTCGGATAAAAAATAAAAAGTTATAATTGAAGTCAAGATTACACGTTATCCGATAGTGCAATGTCTCATCGCGTTATAACATATAGATAGATGTTTAATATGTTTAAATAAAACAATCCTAGCAGAATATAAATAGAAATAACATTCCTGTATCAGATAGCACTCCTTTGATTTATAATAATCAAAGAATGTGTTTTAAAATAACATGTTTTAGTTATATTTCTGTGAAACCCTGCTGTGAATGCGCCTTGCGTTCCTTTAAAAAAATTATAGCCGATATTCAAATTAAAACTATAATTCAATAAACTTTGTAAGAAGATTACTTGGTGTGTGCTCGAGTACTTAGTTAACTTAGCAGCGTAAAGCGCGTCACGCACGACTTCTTAGCAGTGTAGAGGTCAGCTTTACAGAGCTGTGACCTCGCGCTCACTGACCATCATTCATTTATTCATTTGTCTAATTTACAATACTATTTGACAGTTTAATGCAATAACATTCAAAATGCCAAGGTGATAACAGAATTCTAACAATTATTAATATTTACTAATTTAATATCAGACATGTATATTATTTTATGATCTAGTCTCATTGTTTAATTTAAAAAAAATGTATTTTATTTACGATTTTGACTTGGTTATTCCATACTAACTTCTCTTGGATTTACATTACTAAAATGGAGAATGGAAAAATGGATTTGGTTCAAGAAACACTATTTCGTCGCGTCTGTCATGGCCTCCGTGGCGCAATTGGCTAGCGCGTTCGGCTGTTAACCGAAAGGTTGGTGGTTCGAGCCCACCCGGGGGCGCAACAACTTTTTTTAAATCTTTTGATGAACATCAAAAGATTTTTTTAACCTTTTTAGTCACCTATTGAAAACAATCTCATGCTTTGTTTGGTTACAACAATAATTGTTACTTCCAAGCTTAGGCCGCGGAGCGCGCCAAATTATTTAGAAGTAATATAAGAAAATTCCTTGGAAATAATAGTTTACTCTGTTAATCAAAACACTATTAAATTAAGGTGTGGTTCCTTACAATAAGTTTGACATACGTTTATCAATATTTTCCAAGCAACGACTGAAGGTCACAACCAATTTGAGATCAATTGTTTAGTTATCAATCAACACTCAAGGTCATCTCACAATTTTATACAATAAATGCGATCAAGGGACATTAATTTGTTTAATTTTCAAACAATGTGTCCACGGGCACATAACAATGGCCGGAGTTGATAACCGCACATACAGATAACAAAACCATTCAAATTACCGCACATTCAACCAACACACTCCTCACCAATATAGTTTTTTTATTTTACATACGTGTATGCCTTTTTAAAATATTGAAAAATATGACTAGATTGGTAGATGCGACAAGGTAACAATACTGTTCGGTTTATTTAATCTCGAGTCTTATAAGTCTTTGTTCTAATTTTAATTATATTATTGAAGAAATATAACATCTTAATTTTTTCTGTTAGTATGTACGTAGTACTATTTATTAAACATTTTTTCCTTAAACAAAACTTTTGTTTCAAATGTTAGCTAGATATAGTATGGGTATGTTATACACATATTTCGTGACATCTTCCATCGCCTTCGTGGCGCAATCGGTTAGCGCGTTCGGCTGTTAACCGAAAGGTTGGTGGTTCGAGTCCACCCGGGGGCGCGTCTCTTTTTGTACATCTTTTATCCAACGATACAACATACGATAATTTCAAAAAATGTTTTCCCAATGATAATTAAAAAAATATTGTATTATATTAATGGTCACAGACATTGCAATAGTATTTGTTACGTTTTGTTTGAAATAAATTAAGCAAGCTATCGAATCGATCGTGACGTTGAATTGCGTGTCATAAATCAAAACTGGAACATCCCTAAAAATGTTATAAGTTATATATGAGATAAGTTTAGTACTCACCTCAACAAGTTCCGTCTCCATCTTCTTGTTGGCGGTGGTGAGCCGGTACACCGCCTCGATCTGGCTCACCTCCAGCTCCTCCTTGGCGGCCGCCGCCCGCTTCGCGCGCTCCACCTCCGATGACAGCTCTGATATCTTGTCCCTGGAGGCACACATCCCTTATCGAAACCAGCACTTTAACACTGCTTCTAAAAACAATGCTCTGTAACTCTAGTATCAATTGCGATTCGTAGGAAACTTCCACTAGGAGCTCAATGTTTAAGATACTCCATGTAACTGACCTTAATCCCTTGATGACCTGTTCATTGTCTTTATCCTTGGCGCGAAGCTTCTTGATGATGTTGGAGTGGTGCAGCTGCTGGCGAGATAGCTGCTCGCCCTCCTCCTGCAGCTGCGCGATCACCTCGTCCCGCTCCTTGATGCTCTCCTCCAGCTCAGAGGAACCCTTCCGCGTCGCCTCAGTCTTTAGCTTGTCTAATTCTTTGCGAAGCTGGTCCTATGAAGTCCAGAGTACCAAGTATGAATTGGTGAAATAATACGTCAATAGCATCATGTAAATGTATTGGACTAATAATTTATTCTACCTTAGAGTGTGCGATGCTTGATTAAAATTAATTGTCAACGAATTTGTTTACAAATAAGAAGAAATTTTAGAGTATGAGTAAAAAATTACCACGTCTTGTGTGCTCATGATAGCAGCAAAGAAAAATTAAACCTAAAATTGTATATTAAATACGAAATCATAGACAATGGCTTTGTTTACACCAAATGTGCATTAACTGTAATTAATTTAATCTATTTACAATTTTTAAAAAACTTTATCTTATCAAATACATTCACAAAATTATGATATTGTAACCAATATTCAGCATAAAAAATATTAAATTGGTGGACAAAAAGGACTTTAAGGTATTTCAATTCAATCATTTGTTGTTAGAACGAAACAACTTCTAGGCATAGTGTAGGGCAGTGGGAGTGTTAACATTTATCATGAATGTAGTGGTTTGGGTTTACCTTTTCTCTAATCGCTTGCTGAAATTTTTTTTCAAGTGCCGACATCCTCTGTGTATAATCTTCTGTGATCATATTGATGTCACCTGCGTCGTGCTTCGCCTGCAGGGACTCCATCTGACTCCTCAGTGATGTGTTGCTCTCGATCAGCTCAGCATTACTTCTGCTTACTTCCATAAGCCTACTTTCTCTCGCATCTAGAATTTCTGCCATTTCACACAGTCTTCTCATTAGCCTGTCATTTTCAGAGCCTTGGCTTTCATCACTGGTGTTGCTCTGAACAGATGTTTCTGACAGTTCTCTGGTGTGCCCCCGGATTTTAGTCGCTAGAGATTTACCCAGAACTAAATCTACCAGGTTGGGAGAAGTAGTGCCATCAAACTTGCCTTGCTTAAAGTTATATTTCCCTGGACTATTCCTACAAAAGCTGTGACCGTTATCACCATTCGGGCTCGGTATAATTTCAATGTCGGACGACGTGGCTGTCTCCACTTCATCTCCGGACGTGTGACCAGATGTACGATCAGATCCAATTTTGACCAAATCACTTTTGCTGTCAGAACTGATGGGGGAAGTCCGTTCTTTGATGCTCTCCTTTTGTGAAGACTCGCTGCTGCCAGGAGCACTGGTTTGTTGCTTTTCAATATTAACAAAGGTTGAGCTTTCTGATCGGAGTAAATCAGTGGTTACATTAACATTGTAGAATGATGAGGAATCACTCAATTTTTCTATAAGTGCATCCTCGTGTGAGTCCTCATGGTCTACTACTTTCTTATTGTCCTCCACGGCTTCCAGAATTATGCTATCATTGTCAGCATTTAATGTCCTGTCAGACCAAGAGCCATCATTAGAGGAGTTCTCACTGATTTGCATCTTTTGTGGCAATATTGGATGCTCTAGGTGGATTAGTTCTTTGTCTGTGATTTTTTTAAGTGCTTCATTTCTTGGTTTGGGAAAAGGACTGATGGGTTTTTCATCTGTGTCCAGGACAGTAGGGGCAGTACATTCAGAGATGGAATTGTAGGACATAGTATCTTCATCATCATCAGCGACCAAGCTCACACTGTCGGCTGTCTCCGCTCTCTCTGTAGCTTCACCGAGAGGAGTTGACTTCTTGTCTGATAGTTCACCTGGTGAAAGATTGGAAGAGGTGCTACTGTTTTTATCACTTGCATAGCTATCAAAGCCGAGGCATTCAATAGAACTAGGGCTAATGAGACTATCCGGCAAAATTTCTACCGACTCTGATGTTTGTTTTTGGCCTGCGCTGCTACTGTTTGAAATTGTGTGCACGGAAACTTCAGAGTCGGGAGTCGTTTTGAGACTATGGGATAACACCTCCACAGAGTCTGAGCTATTCCTACTCGAAACAAGGGAGAGTCTGTGAGATAAAGAGGAGTTACGTCTATTGTCATATTTGGAAATTAAATCATCTTTCTTTGTGTCTAAACAGTCTGCACCGTCTGACATTACTAGCTGACTTCTCGAAAATAGATCATCCTGGCTGCCGTATTTACTGTCAGCAATAACGGTCATCGATTTAGCTTTCGGTGGGCGGACAATCGCGGATTCATTTTCAGATACCTTTTGTTGTTGTTGTTGCTCAAAAAACGAACCTGCAAAGGATCCCCACAAGCTTTGAGAGTTTGACTTGGAAGGGCTCTCGGTGACCACCGGCTGCTCCTTTATCGGATCTTTTGAGCTTTCAGCGCTTACGGTTAGCCCCCATGAAGCAAAGAAATCGGAACTGTCTTTTTGAGGGGTATTGCCGCTGCTCAACGATTTAGTCGGTTTAATAGGGACGGGTTCGTCTTCGGGCTCCTCGCTGCTCTCATCAGTAATATCTAAGGCTTTATCGATGGTTTTCTGAGCTTCTTTGAGAGCAGTTTTAGCTAAACTTGTCAATCCTGAAGTGTCGAACCAATTCATCTTGATTACACATTAGACACCACAATATACACAAATAATTTTCATATCACGTAATCATAACATTTTAGAATCACTGAATGTTGTTGGAAACGTAATCACAACATACACACTTTACCACAATTTAAATGACGTTTACATTTTACATTCCATTTTGTGTTTATATTCTATGCAATTTATCAGGTTTCTGCACTTGCCAAACCCTGACAGAATAAACAGATGCGGAATAGCTACTGTTTAAATTAATATGGTTCAATTAATTAGTATGCCCTATTATTTCAGTTTGAGTTATAAAAATATAAGCAAACGTCCATATCTGTTGTTGTACGACGGAGTTTGACGTTTGATAATCACAAAAAAAGAACGTCATTTGACCAGAATTGCGTAGTGGGAGTTCTTACAATATTTTGACATGACCCACACAGCTCCAGTGGCGCAATTGGTTAGCGCACGGTACTTATAAGACAGTGTACGTGTGAGTAATGCCGGGGTTGTGAGTTCGAGCCTCACCTGGAGCATATCTTTTGTTAGATGTAATTACAACTTTTTTTTAATAGAAAAATTGAGAAAAATCCACTTCAAAAACAAATTTACCCAAATTAAGAAAATAAAAAATGAACTAGCGTAATGCGTGCTAATGCGGCCAGCGTTTTGGGAACGTTCCCTGCGGACTCATTTTTTATTTGTAATACTTTTGTACAATTTTTGTCTATTTATATTAATTGTAAATACGGATTAAAGAAATAATTATCGTGATGCAACCTGCACATATCGGCGAAGAAATTCAAAAATATGTGTATTCACGCAAAATACGCGCTACTCGTGGAGTTGCGGAAAATGGAACCCATCATGGGTCTAAACCTTTAAACTTTTTAAATAATTATTTCAATACATAATAAAAATCCTCTTTATAATGTTAGTAGATGAGTGTTTTGGTAGAGTTCGCAAAGCGTTGCGTGTCGAATGTCGCGACCCGTGAAGTAGCGTAAATAAATGAATTTGAAATAAAATAATGTTTAAATCACACAGGGAGGCGACTAAATGTTTCGAGTACACATTCAGTCATTTATCGAGTTCTCTTCATGTCCATGAGCAGTATTACATGGAAGTTACCATTAATTTGTACGGCTTCATTAGACCGAGTTCGCGCAATAAACGGAGATTTTACTTCGGCGTAAAGCCGTTTTTTGCGTGACGTCGATCTAATGAAAAAGGTAAGCAGCGTCAAACAGTATCATCTTAAATGAATGGAAAGAAAAATAAAAGACATTTTCTTTAAAGTCAAATGTTTCGTTACTAAAATTAATATAAAACAACAGAGACTATAATTATTATAAATAAGTTTTTTATTTCGTATATTGATATTATTTTTTTAAAACTAAATTCATCATAAATATAATCGAGGAATGGTTATAATACAGAAAAAAACAAGGAAATGTACAAATGTAGATGGGCTTGTTGCAACTTTCTACCTTTTGTCCTAGGGCTTCATTAGACTGAGTTCGCGATAAAGACGGAGATTTTGCTATGTCATAAGGCCATTTTTGCGTGACATCGATCTGATGAAGCCGTAGGGTTACCATAGACTAGATACAATAGGTGTTTTTTTTAATTTCGTGTTTTGTATAAATTGTGAAAATAAAAAATGAATTTGAATTCGAATAACAAACCGCCAAGAAATTATCGATAAAAATTGCCAGAAAATGTGAGCTGTTTAAGGTTATTATTGTAGCTGTATGGATGCTTTTATTTTCACTATTTAAAGAAACTGCAACAAGACTCGCCTTGTTCAAACAAATATCCTAAAACATACAATTATATAAATAACTTTATTAAGACTATATTTTACAATGTGACTTGACATGTCCCGGTGTTGCCAGCTACACGACGCCGGTGTTGGCAGTGGTGGGCGGCGCGGGGGGAGAGAACATGAAGGAGGTGGCGTTCTGGAGGATCTGCTGCTTGAGGAAGTCCTTGGTGGCGGTCTGCAGGTTCTCTTTAGCTCCGAAGTTGCACTTCACGTACCCGTACAGGTTGGACATGGTCAGCGTCAGCGCTATCAGTACCAATAGCTGGAATAAACATATAAGCAATAGAAATTAGAATACAGTCAAAACTGTATAAGCGAGTCATTCTATGGTCCCGTTGAGCTACCTTTATATACGGGAAACTCGGATAAGAGAGACACCTCTATAATCGAGACAAATATCTATATAATTCAATTATTATTATTTTTTTGCTAGGAAAGGATAGGAAAGTCAGTATTTAGAATTTTTTGAAGGAGAGGGGGAGTATAGAAATCCCGCCACTGACTAGTTATTTTACGTTTACCTAAAAATACCCCATAGTTTTTTATTTTTACATCATTTCAGCTGATACTTGATGTACTATTGTTTATTCTACGTTAGGTGAATTACGAGTTGCTGATTCGTCGATAAAATGTGAATTTCGGGGCCCCCTGGTCCCTCCCTATATCCGGACTTCAGGAAAGACCATACGTCCTTTGGACTCACATTCATTTAGTTGATTTCTGTGATTTTATGACATTTTCACTAATGTAAAATCTATTAATGTTTCAATATATTAAAAGTACATACCATCCATTTAAACTTGAGTCCGAAGAGACAGATAAGGAAGAAGCCGGACCAGATCAAGGGGCAGAGGATGAGCCCGAGCCAGAACAAGCGGCTCTCGTTGCGATTCACGCGGTTCTGAAATATTTGAATACAACCAACTTAATACTTGTTATTGTATTAAATATATGCTACAGGTCGAACTACAGTCCAACCTGGTTAAACGAGAGGCTAAGGAACCGCGATATCCAGATTTGACTGCATTACAATTTACTAAAAGATGGTTTTAAAAGTATCGAATCTATAAATAAATTGATTCAAAATTAAATTTTAAAACAACAACAGTACAACATGATTACAAGTCCAAAAAAAATAAGATAATATTTTTATCAGAATTAGTTGGTGCTTAGAAACATTTATTATTAACACATTGTTGATCGGTCACAAGTTAACTCAGGTTTTTTTTTTATAGCCGAACATTGCCTTTTGTGACGGTGACATGAGATACATTTTGAGTTGCCGCTCAACAATGTGTTAAAGAATCGTCATGAATATAATATTCATCACTTTATGTACATTTTATTAAAATACAATTACCTGTCGTGATTCAAACACCCAATGTGATTTTCCATCATCATCCACATAGTTCCACCACCTCAGGCCTACCAACAGACGACCTGACAAACATTTATTATTATTAAAGCTATATTCCACACATTATTTCTATGTATATCTTTATGCAAATATGTATTAAATAATACATTTCAATTTAAAAAGAAAAAACAATAAAACATTATGATTCTTTTTTTTTCATGTTTTTGTTTGATATGTGGCCCATTCTATGGTAAAAGGCTCTGCCCTGAAGCTAAACCTTATAATCAAAACAAACATTTTATCAGAATTATAAAATAAATAATCTTAAACTAGTCAGTACCGTCACGGAAGCAACATGTGACTTGTTCACCGCTTAATTTTAGTTTATAAAGATGTCTCACCAAAGTTTGAATAATTTAATATATCATACTTATCAAATTGATTACAAATGTTATTAATTTCAATCGAGAAACAAGAAAATTCAATTATAATTGTATGATAAAATATTTTACTGATTTAAATGCAAAAGTTACAATGGATGTATGTTTGATAGATGTTATCTCCAAAATGGCTTAAGAATGGATTTTGTTGAAATTTGGTATAAATGTAGAACACAGTAGGAATAACACTTACTATGCCCTTTTAGCTATGTGCAAACAGAGTCACAGGAGACAACTAATCCTTTAATACGAGTATCTTTGCTCAATAGTCAGAACATTGAAATTTCTTACCACTAATATTTTTAACAGTCCAAAAGTCTGCAGACAATAGAAGTATGACCAGTACAAAGCTGGCTATGAAGGAGTCGGAGAACCAGCCGCAGAGGATGTATACCACAATCGCTGCACCTCGGAATATCAGGTGGAAGAACACTATGTATGGATGACTGGAACATTACACATTCACAAGATTAGAAATGGTTTAATCCCATCATTAAAGTTGTTTGATCCTAGTTTAGTTGATACAATTTTTACAAACTTAACAATTGTCTTATTGGATTTTGAATCTCTTTTAAGACTTACTAGTAATTTTTATGACTTGGCTACACTACGACATGTTTAACAGTTTTTTATTGTTTTTTTCGAATAGAAATGAACAATACAATTTAGTTAAGACAGTAGGCAGTAGATATAGTTACTTACACAAACTGCTTATTAGCATTGTCTTCTTCTCCGAAGGCAATGGTGTCGTCGTCCAGCAGCGGCACCTGCGGCACACCTGGCTGTAATGGCGCGGTAACACATCTACGTCAGCGGAAGCCGTGCAAAGCCAATGTTTCTCCTACTCTTATTAAATATGTATGCAATGGTAGTGATATTTGATGATTTTATGGAAAAGTTAAATTAATGCTGTTAAAGAAATATAAACTAATAATGCAAAACAACACAGCAATTATTTAATAATTATTGAGTAATTGTTACATTACGAAAACGCTAATCGGGAAATACTGAAGGGAGGTACTAGAGATTCAAAAAAATAGTACTTACAGTAGCAGAGTTCATCGTTTAAGATTTCGTTAATGGTTGTAAAATGTTTGTTACTTTCTAATCAATTTACAATTAAATATGAATCATATTCTTATACACAAATGTGATTGTAAATAATAGAATAGCCATATATTGACAGCACAGCATTTGATGACGGATTTGTCAGTGACAGCAGCCCTGCTGTTGATTTTTTGTGGTTTCATTTCATGCATTTTTTGTATAGAAATTAAAGTTCTTGAATTGAAGAGTTTTATTGCATTATTTGTAATAGCTTTGGCTTACACCATTGAATGTAAATGTAAGAATTTATTAAAAAGTAGTATTTTCTTATAACTTAGAAGGCTTATTTTGAAAGTAGGCTGAGAACCATATTCGAAATCGATTAAGATCAGATTATCAATTTCAAAATACCTAAGATTCTACATAAAAATAATCGCGACCGGTATTAATCATTGTCAGTGGTAATTACAATAATATGTAATAGTGAATGGAATATTCATTATTGTTTCAAACCGTTTATTTCGTTACAAGAGTTGACATTGATCATTTTTCGTTTGTGTGAAAAATAATCGATAGAAATTAAATCGATTTCACTGGGACTTGCGAGAACTGTCAAAATTTTGCAGGACGGCACATGCAACGCTGTTTACAAGTAGGTACTCGCGACGACCTTCTGTTTGTCGATTTTAGAGCGTTGTATTTTCCTAAACCGCTGTTGGTTTTTGTTTTTCGTACGATGTGTCCAGCCGGCCCGGGTGTCGCTTTACGCGTGTGCTCGTGATCATATATTAAATTTAGTGAGTGACAAGTGCGATTTGCGTAATAAATTCGGTAGTCATGGGTGCTAAAGCGAGTACGGCGAATGGAGGGCAGAGTCCGCGCGCGAGGACATTCTCTACGAGCTCCAGCTCGGACGTGGTGTCCGGGGGTGCCGGCTTCAGCCTGCTCCGCGCGATCCCCGGTATCCAGGTCTCGAGCGACCGCCAGCGGGCGAGGTCCCTTTCCTCTGTGCCGGACTTGCACGACTCCCACGAAGCCATAGCGATCCCCGCAAACTCGCAGAGCTACGAGGCATCCGCGGCCGCCAGCCCCGATACAGACTCCAGCTCCAACGAGGAGGCCAGTCCCGGCCCCGGCACGTCGCTGTCCCTCGGCCGAGTCTACGCCACACACTCCTTGCCTTCACATATCTGGTCCATAAACGGTAAGTCATGTACTGTAAGGTTTTCCCTCTGATGTCCTTAATCCATAAAGTTTGCTGGTCTTCAGTTAAAGTTTGAACAAATTTGAATTTAAAAAATATATGATATGTTTTAACTTGTTTACATTGCATATTTAGTCAAAAAATACTCAGACACTATTTATGTAAAAGTACAATAGTGTGTGTGAATAATAACTGTTTACAATGGGATTCTAATTAGACTTTATGTAACATTGTCACAATGTGCACACGAGTTGACCTTCCACACAGCTATCTGACATAACGCTATCACATTCTTATGTAATATAACAATGAGTATAATTTGGATACTTCCCAAGACAAAAAAAAACATTGTTTACTTCAAATAAACTTATTGATTTTCACATCAAGTATTTATTTGATTATTACATCAAAATATAGTAGATTTCGCATTGTGAATGTTATTATTACATCTTATATATTCTTTAAATTAGATTTTTTTTTAATTTAGATATGCTAAATCTTTAAAAAAATAATAAGGAATTGGACTGAATGACATTTTAGATTAACATATTATTAAGACTTAATTACTGATTACAATAGTGTAATGAATAAATTTCAAACAAGCTAACATTTTTTAATCGCACAATACTACAATATTCTTATATGAAAGTTACAAAGAATTTTATTATGAACTTAGTGATTTGTCATGCTTGATAGACTAATTTATGTTACAATAAAATAATAAGTTTGCTTTGTTTGATAACTCAATATTATAAGGAATCAAAAGTTATATATTTTTTACAAAGATAAGAAATATTTGATAATACAGTTTTTACTTTGCCATCTCAATGAAAGGGGAATTCTTTGCATATTTAGTTACAAAGCATCAAAGGAATATACTAAAATCATCACATAAACTGTGATTAAAACATGGATAAACTTTGTAAATACCACACAAAATAAAATATATATGTGTATATCTGCCTTGGACCCATCACACTTTCATACTCATCTACTTTACTATAAAAGTTTTGTGATGTTAGGCATATATGTATGTAGTTTAGAATTGTTTTTTTTTTAAATAATCAATTATTGTGTGTTTGCATAATATTGATTAAATTGTATGTTTATTCATAGAATATTGTATTAGAAGTGTTTTACTTGAAGTATTTAAAAAATCCTAGTATAACTGCTATAGATGGTCTGTTGAAAACATACATACATCTTGGAAAATAAAAATATTCATAGGCATCTTGTGAGGGCGTGGTAAAAAGTTGTCTACGTAATGTTGTACTGTCTACAGTCGTGTCGGCGCGTACCGGTTTCATAGGTTTTGACTAACTAATCAATTTACTTGTCCATATTTACGATGGCGGATCGTTTCCGATCGTACACTTTTGCGGACCTTTCTTACCTTTTTGAAAAGATACGTTATGCCTCGTATTCGTAATTTCCGAAACCTTAATAATCTACTAAATTTAATTACTTCAAATGACTTAATCGAATGATCGATTGGTACTCGTATTGTATCGAAAGCGAAAGAAAGATTTTCAATAACAACGGAAAGAGAAGAAACTTTAAATATTTACAGATACGAAAGTAAATATTTGAGATAACCTTAGGATTTACATTGAGAGCTGGTCGATGTGCCGCCGTGTCAAAGTCAGAGAGAAATGACATTGACGCTTGTTGACCGCATCGTGAATGACGGCAGGTGATGTTTGCGCGTCTCCTGCGCACCTGATAATAACTTGATGCTATAATTGTTTTGTTTATTTTAACTATTTGCGTACATTATATTATAATATATTCACACGGACGCTTCTTTAACGTCAGCGTTTGCGTTTTTTTAACTCTCGTCATTACGAACATTGTAAAATCAACCTTGTTTCTTTCCGCGCTCAAAGTGCAACGCCGTGGGATTGTGATTTAAAAGCGCCTCCGTCTGACGGATACATGGAAATTCCTTTGTTCTATCTCAACGCTTTTTTAGCGCGCGTTGATAAAGCGCCCGTTCGAATGCGGGTCAATATGCGGTTCGATTCGATATTGTATTTGTTGTGTTACTATATCTATATCGTTATTCGTTGACATTAATGCGATACGAAGTTATTTATACCGTAAAGAAGACTATATCAATGTGTATGATTAACAAAAATAACTATGAGGCAAGTAAAGCAGGTGCTGGCCACTTGTCTCAATGAATGTTATCAGTGACGTCACGCGCTTCAAACTCCATCTGTAACTGCGCAACACATTTTTAAATAATAGTTCTACATAATGCTTATTGTTGTTGTTATCTACAGTGAACTACGTCTTTCGTCAGCTGTTGAAAATTATAATTCCTTAAAAGTTATAAACCAAACTGTAAAGACCACCCACTTTTGAATGTAATTAAATCTGTCTAATTTTCATTTATCAGGAAACCAGTACAATATTGCTAATATAATCTGTGATACAACGTACAGCCAATATGTTATTTAAAAAATAATAAAACAGTTATTTAAACATGGTTCAGACAAATTGAATTGTCTCTTTCGTTGTTTTGACTTATCTAATCGTTACCCGGCCAAGGTTTTCTGTATTTATTGGATTGTATATTTAGGCTTTCATGGTGACAGACCTGTATTTAATTAAATAGGTTTAGGTCTAACGATTCAAGTTTTAAAAGGTGAATCTTCCGATTAATCTTTGCTAGAAATATATTTTAAAACAAGAGTACATTAATGCTGTTAATGTACGAGATAAAACGTGTTACGAGTTAAATATTTAAAGTTCAACAAAATACGGAACAGGTTTTTAAACATACCAATATTATTATTTGCTAAAAATAAAAATCAAACTGTAATGAGGAAAAGCGATAATTTTTATTCGAAGCCATTTTAAACCGGTCCGTTGGTAAGTTGTAAGTGTTCAGTTTTTGACGTTGACTCATTTTATTACTTAACGATTTTTAACCTTTTGATTACTATGCACATTAATTCATTAAATACGAATAATTGTAAATCAAGATTATTTTAGAATATTAAGAAAAGCAATAATGTCATTCTTATACTAATTTATTTAAAATAACCTTAAAAAATAATGCTTGAACATTTCCACTTAGTTTTATAGACTTTACGGTGACCTAGATTTGTCAAAAGATTAAGTAGTATGCGCGGGTCGAGTGGCCGTCTTAATGGTTCCTGAGGCTTGAACGGCAACGCTGCAGTACCTTGCAACTTGCAATGTTATGCAGCTTGCAGAAATCGATGCCTACCACAGGTTAGGCATTGCCACAAACTAATCACAATTTCAGTGCTATTTTGATACCATTATAGAAATGGTATATCGAAAGCTACAAGCCAGAAGGTATGTAAGGAGTTAATTATTATTTAAAATATTGATCGTATTCATTAATTGCTCCACTTGTTATTGCGTCATATCGCGAATGTGGTTTCCTTCGTTCTAAAATTAAACTACACTGTACATTTTTAGAACACGCAAAGGTTAAGTTACATTTTATTACAAAGAACTGTTTTATTTAATGTTTTTTTACTGTTTTATGATTTATTTATAACTAGCTGTTCGCGACTTTGTCCGCGCGGATAGTATAGCTTTCTAACGGTGGAAGATTTTTTTTAATCTGCCCAGCTTGAGTTATTTCAATACATACAAAAATACAAAGTTTCTCTCTTTATAATATTAGTATAGATACAGACGGCTAATGTAATGATTATATCTAGCAACAATCGAAGGAAGCACCGATGATAAAAGTTTAGGTAATAAGGTAACAGAGCATAGAAATGATGATGTAGTTGGGTTGTAGAGGAATTTCAATAATTAATCGCATAAGATTACACGGGATTAGAGGCCTGGTGACGGATTAGTGCTTATATGGTATCAACATTAGTGTCACAACATGTTGCGTCATTTGCACCTGCATTTTACTAAATACAAAGTTAAATTGAACCTCATCATGATGTGTAGTGGTAAAAGAAACATGGATATCAAAGCCAGCATCTTCGTAGGCCAAGGTATGTAGAACCATATGTAACTACATTCAAAACTAGATAAGCGAATCACCTTTATAAGCGAGTCATTCTCTGGTCCTGACGAGCTATCTCCATAAGCGAGAAACTCGGATTAGAGAGAAACCTCTATAAGCGATACAAATATCGTGGTCCCTCGGACTGTTGCTTATCTTTAACTAGGTTTAAGTGTATGGCTTTTCTATTGAAGAAATATGTTCCATATTATGAAAACTTGTTTCAAAATGGATTGAGTTATTGCATTGTAAGATGTGAATGTTTATTAATTGAATATGTAAAACAAAAACCCCCTGTTGTTGAATAAAGTTCAATAAAAAAGTTAACATACACTTCTGATTTGGATGTGGGGGGCGAGGGGAGGGGATGATTAACTTAGTGTCGCAAGCGCGCGGAACGTGTTCATTTAAAATGTTGATTTATTGTATATGCCTCTTCAGTACCTTGTAATGTTGACATTTTAATTTGTGCTAATGTTAAAAAAGGATACTTATTTGAAAATTTTTTTGATACATTTTGAAGATTAAGGTTTATTAAGGAATTTTGCTTTTTTATGATTAATCAAATTAGAACAAATGAGAGTTTTTTTATGAAGAAATGTAATAAAAGTGTTTGCTACGTACAGGCGACATTGCTACGATTTATGCCCGCGTAGAGCGCTACGCCAAATGCTACGGACTTTATCATCACAATCAAATCGCGTAATGTACAAAATTAATTTATATGTCATTTCACATTTATGATAATTAGTACTGAAATATATTGAGCAATACGATTATATTCAATGTGCGTCAAAATTCGAAATTGACTAATTAACATTTGACAAAGTACGTGTGCGGTGCATTATGCATTTAATTAATTTTATTTTACGTAGAAATGCTAAAATTATCATCAAATAATCATTAAATAAATACAATGTAAAAAAGTATTAATTTATGATAATATTAGAAATTTATAGTAACAGATGAAACATAACATTAACAACACTTTGGTGGCATAATGGCCATAAGACCATTGCCTTTTATTAGTAAAAAAGTTAGGTGAAAAAACAGTAGAGAATCGCGCGGGAAGTCGAAGAGTTAACAACGATGTTCACGTAAAGATATTTAAGTTCAGTGTAAATATGTATAAAGTTAAGACAAAGTGTGTTTTAAGAAGAAATTATAAGTCACCAACGAAATAAATGTATAAGCTGATACTTTAGTTATTTTAACTTTTAAAACCATTTCATAATATATGTATTTACAATGATAAACAGTATAATTAATTACTGTCAGACGTCAGTGAGCAAGGTAACAGGCTTATTGTAAGGAATAACGCAAAAGATACAGTCTCGTTAATCGAATTACAGGCGAGTTGTGCGCGCACTGAAATATTCATTGTTTATGTTGCGGCGTGCGGCTCGCAGCGCGCAGGGGCGCCCTCTGGACTAACTTGTTGCTAATTGAATTTAAGTTACGTTTAGAGGACGCTCTACTAATAGACGGGATTTGGCTTATTAAACTAATTTTGCTAATTATATTAACATTTAATATGTATGGCAGAAATACCTGAATCAGCAGCAAAGCTAATTCGTTTATTAAACACTAGCTGTTGTTAGTGACTTCGCCCGCGTGGGATTAAAAAATAAAATTACATCGGCCCAGTAGTTCTTGAGTTATTTCAATACATACAAAAATACAAAGTTACTGTCTTTATAATATTAGTATAGATATAGATGACTTTTGATAAATAAAAAGTTGTATTAATTATTGTTACCGTGAGCAATAACACTGTCTGTGTTTTAATAGGAAAAGCTTATCTAATATTTTTAACTGGCCGGATTTCAATTACGCACGGAATAAAATTAAATGTAAAACTCAGTTCCAAGTGTCAGTTTCCATTATTTATTAACTGCGTGTTGGCGCCGCGCCAGCGCTCGCTTTTTATATTTTATTGCCCAATTCTGAAAAAAAACCATCGTATTACTGCCAAATACTTCTTATGCTGATCGCAAACAAGTTTGTTTTCAACTTTTTGCATCACGCTTGTTACGGTGTTAGCAGCCTCTCGATAAATTTTAAGATATTTTATACCATTCTTTTTAATACACAGATTTACTTAAATTTATTTTAATAATAAAAGTTAAAAGTAAAGCCTGTGTTTTTCTGCGCTTTAAGTTAACTCTGCTTACTTCACTTATGTTTGTATTTTTCATTATGATGTAAGGACTTTCAATATCTCGATTAATATGGATGGAAAGCGGGCAAGCTGCGCGGCGGCGACTATCAAGTTCGGTGCTCCTAAACCTACGGCTTCATTAGACCGAGTTCGCGGAAAAAACGGAGATTTTGCTTCGGCGTAAGGCCGTTTTTTGTATGACATCGATCCAATGAAGCCGTAGGGTAATAAATCTCGAGAGCTTTTCCGGGTTGGCTGCGCCGGCGCCGACGTCGCGTCCGCTCAGTATTTCCCCGAGCGCGGACGTGAGCACACGTGTCGCCATGTACCGCCGCCGCTACCGCGCCACCCTGGGCCTCGGCCTCGGCTCCTCCTTCTCCTCCACCTTCTCGACGACCCTCTCGTTCCGCAGCACGAGTGCGACTGACTCTGTGAGGTCCGACGCGCGCGCCACCGCCGCCAAACTTAAGTCAAAGTACGAGACCGCAGGCACAGCGCAAGGTGCGTCTTTATTGTGGGGTCATTCTCCTGTGATTGACCTCTAGAGTTTCTGTCACTAATGTCATCAAATTGATCTCTTTCAATTAATAAACATGGTACACTTATACTTTTGCTACGGATTTTAAGTTTTGAATTTAAGGTATACACACACCCTTAACCAATAATGTCAAAGATTAATAAACAAAGATCTCTTCAGAGGGATAATCCTTCCTAATAGCCTGTTCGTTGTTTTATGAAATTATTTGAATTTGCGTGAAGTTGCAAAAGTTTGGTCTAACAATGACCACGACCCAAAAACAATAGCCATTTTTTGACTAAAATGAAAAATACAGTTTTACTTTTTGTAAAGAAAAGTTTCGATATTTTTCGGATAATTTGCCTTTCATTTCGACACAGTGGTGGAAACCTTGCAAGTTTTATGAAAAGCTTTTCAGTGAACAGAAGTATGAAATATTTCTCAAAGCTCTCGACAACATTTTTACAAATTCCGACTTACAGATGTTGTTTGAGGTTAGGAAGTCAGGCTAAGATGTGAATTATTTGTATGGTATTTTCAATGGTTTAAGTAACCATCATTTTCTAAATGTTTTAAATAGTATAATAAGCTACGATTTAATATAACAAGAGATGTGTTTTTTTGACAATGATTTCGTGCGACAATCGCTGTAAATTTCAAGACAGCTGGTGTTGTGGGTTTATTTCCGGCCGTGTCTTTGTCGCGCGCCGGCTTTCTTTGTGCGGCTGGAGACAATGTAATTCCCTCGGGATGTATAACGTAACATATATTTTGTTTGTTTGTGACACGTTAAAAGATAAACCCGTAAGTTAATAAGTGACGGGACAAAGTTTTTAACATGGAAGTTTTCAATATCACAGATTGTTGAAAAGTTTTACTTTGACAAGATTAGCAAATGAGGGTATTTTTGCTAAATATTGGAACTGACTCAGGGTTAGTTTTATTTGACAGCCTAAGGTTAACTTGTCATTAGTTTTCTGTCAACTTTTAGGTCGTCCATTCCATCTGCTGTTTCATTTGTCATTGTGTCGCTGTAATTTTAAATTAGTTTGCAAAGCGACAAGTTCTAAATGAAATGCAGGTTTCGCGCATTGTAGATTGGTTGCGGCAAGCTCATTCCGAGTGTAAATGTTTGATAGTTTACTCTCGGTCGCTGTATTATTCAGTTGCATTTCCCTCACCTCTTCCCGCTATGACTGACTAATCCGTCTTATACACACTGTGTACGTATTAATTATAGTTTTCTACTAATAATAATATTTGAAATATTTAAAGTTAGTTGATTGTGAGACAGCGGCGAGACGTCTGGTGCAGAGGGGGTGTCGGGTGCGAGGGTGGAATGTAATTAGGGAGCACATCGCCTGATAGTTGTATTAAATTCTCTTTTCAACTCACGCCGTTGTTGCATGAAATATGAGCATAATTTTCTGCATTAACTTATCGCTAGTAGAAGAAAATTACATTCTGTTATAGTCTGGTATAACCGGAGCTCGTGAATTTCGCTCTGTGTTATTATTTATGTGCAAACTCAAGTTTTTTACTAAAACATTTTAATGCTAACCTTTTATATTATTTTGTGCAGTAACGTAACAATTCCTACTTTTTTTACGATTGCAAATTATTACTAATTGTTAAATAGATGTAAACATTGTTTGTTTCTTGTTCTTTTTTATTTGTATAAACAAAGTTGAATTAGTGAATCAACAATAAATAAATGATATTACTTTACAATATTTTGAAAATCTGTTTTTTTTTTATTTAATTATAAAAACTTTTTGTCGCTTCATTATTGTTAAAAGCTTTTCACAACAATTGGGTCATACGACACAGACGTGTTTGTAAATTGGTTCCAGCGTGTCGCATTGTGACACGGTGTCCATTAGTGATAGGCGATATCCCGACAGGAATGCAAGCGCTGTGTTCGCAGGCAAACTGGGGCGTGGGAATGTCACTGATGTACGTCAAACAGGCGACAATCCTTGACTAATCTGTTACTATCCCCGACGGACATCGGAACTGAAAGCTCGTTGCATTGAACAATGTAACAACCTTTGGATAAAGGACTTTCAAAAATTAATTAATGAACGTGTAAATAAAAGTCTTTTATATTGATTTTCATGAACCCTTTTGTTTTCATGTCGACCTTACGAATCTTTTAAAAGCGCATTAATATCCGATGTGACGTCAGCAGAGCTGTCAGCCCCGCTTTGACAACTCTCTCGAGGGTTTCACGAATTGAGAAGTGAAGAGGCATTGATAAGTGTTAAAGGTCTTTGATGATTGTTGAGTTTTTCATTATGTAGGAGTATGGTTAGAACGTAGTATTTTCTATATCTACAAATGCTAAATTTTGTGAACATGCGTCGTTTTCCTGCACTGTGTTTAACAAATATAAACAGCTGCAAACGATGTTTTGACAGATTTAAAAGCACAGCCACAGAGTTTTTACGTTGCATGAAATATATTTTAGTAAAACCTTGACTTGCTGCAATTGGATCAAGGTTTTGAACGACGTCGCTTAGGGTATTTTTATTTTTTTTCTAGTTACACTAATTAATGTTAACAACTTAGAGCAGGAGGATTACCCAAAGCACATGCGCTACAAAGCGATTCGATAGTGAAGGTCCAAAATGTATCGAACTGACAAGGACGTTCGATATCTCATATGTTGCAAGCACATGACTTATCGAATATCATTGTCAGTTTCATACATTTTTGTCGATTCCATCAGCGATATCGCCGATCGAAAAGTACTTTTCCCCCAGATATATTTTTTATTTTAATACAGCTTTTTAGTTTTACATATAGTGTGTTAAACAAATATTTTTAGAATGTTCTTTTTGTAGGGGATGATAATCTTAGGACTAGATACTTATCGTAGAATTAACAAACATGGTGGTTTTCTTATGTAATCTTTAATGATTACGACTCTGTGTTCTAATTATTACATCTCTTACATCAAGTAAGAAGCGACCTTGACCGTGTGCAATATTGAGATCATTTCATTCATAAACATGCGAGTATTTCACGTGAGTATAATTTAATTAACGCAGTAGTAGAGCGTGAAGTTGATTACAAAAGTGAGCTGGTACAGTGTGTCTCACAGCGTTAACGAGACGTCCTCTAAGCGAACAACACCAGCACCACTTGTGGGATAGGTTGTACTTTATGCATAACGTGACCATTTTGATTTGAATTCAAAACCGGACATTTTTTTTAGGAATGTTAATTGAACAAATTAAAACTAAGTTTTTTTTAGTCATTTATTTCAAAAAATTTGGAATGAAAAGTTAAGTAAAATGCATTACCAGACTAAAAAAAATAAAAATAATGTCAAATTAGTCAACAGACGCTAGCGATGACATTTTCGCCACTCTCGAGCTCTCGCTATGGTCACATAAGTAGATAAAGTGTTCAGAGACAAAGCTTCGTAAAATGTTCACATTTTTCGGAAAGGATGACACGATAGTTTAAGACTTACAATTTCGCACGGTTTCTGAAAACGGGACAATTTGTCGTCCACGAAATAATTTCGGGGACACCGGGTCTCGTGACTATAAAATGGGACAGTCCCGTTCAAAACGGCTGGTCACATAAGTTATGCAGTTAATACAATACGACAATTGTTACGTATTTGTTGATTGTAACAATGATTTACGATTGTTATTTTGTAACACTCGTTATGTTTCATAGTAATTTTAGTATAATAATGGTAGAGCCCGCTTTAACATCTTCGCACGAAATGTCCGGCTCGCCCGGTGTAATACCACGACGTATTATCCTCTTCTCATCTGCAATTGGAGATGTCTATGGGTTGCGGTCGCTTCGCTTTTTCAGCGAATCAAGGTGACCGCGTGCTCGTTTGCCACTTTGTAATATAAATATAAATATATGTATATATACATATATATATAGAAATATGTTTTGACGTTAGTAAAATGTTTATTAGTTCCTTGTTGCGTAGTTCAATAAAAGTTTACATGTTCCTGTGGGTGGTTTGACGTGATTGATTTTGACATTGGAATTGTATATCTTATGATTTTATGTACTCGTATGTAATTATTTCATACTAGCTATTGTGCGCGACTTCGTCCGCGTGGAATTAAATTATCTAGCCTATGTTACTTGGGGATAATATAGCTTTCTAATAGGGAAAGAATTTTTGAAATCAGCCCAGTAGTTCTTGAGTTATTTCAATTAAAATTCAAGTTTCTCTCTTTATAATATTTATTTCATGCTATTAATCGCTTCGTATTTTGTCT
This sequence comes from Papilio dardanus tibullus, assembly GCA_013186455.1. NCBI lineage: Eukaryota > Metazoa > Arthropoda > Insecta > Lepidoptera > Papilionidae > Papilio > Papilio dardanus. Next base: position 35,072 of record QDHC01003802.1, read on the forward strand.
TTATGAAATAGCCGATAGTTTCCAGTACAAACATTTTCAGTTTTTTTTCTCTAAAGTTTTTATTTGTGTCTATTGACGTTATTTTTCTCCTATATTTATAAGACACTGACGTAAACCGTACAAATAAATGCGGTATCAAAGAACACACTTTAGCGTTGCTAATTAAGTTTATATTACAGTTTTTCTTGTCGTCGTAGCGTCTATTAAATTCTCGCTGGCCACTGAGGATTATTAAAAAAAAAATGCGCCGGAATAAACTCTGGGATATTAAGAATATTATTTTCCTTTACATCTAGAATATGTTATAATTAAAATATTAATTATTATTTACATATTTTCTCTTTTGAGTTTCAAAATTACTGGCCAAATTATTAACGATGTTTAGAAGCCATTTTTCATTGATATGGACGCACGTCCCTTGGAGTCTCGTTTATCCAATTTCGACGGTATATTTATGTAGGGAATAATGTTTACGATAATATACGGAAAGTTTACTTTAGTGTTTCCAGTAAACGTTTAGTTTTACCTTGACGTGGTACCTAATCAATAATTATGTCTTACACCGCACGTGGAGCACAGATTCATAGCTTTAAAATTACATAATAATGTGCTACAGGACTATCCTAACAGAGGGAAACATTTTCCACTGTGAAGAAGAAAGTCTTATCAGACTACTTTTATTGTAATCCCCTACTGTAGGTTTCTCATACTAAATATACCCTAAGGTTCTCCCTCAGTGACAAATTTGATATTAAAAATGTACGAACATAACGCATAAAAATTTGATAGGCGAGAGATATGCGCGGGCGCAGACAAATGGCCATTTGTGCTGGTAACTAGAGGTGCGGTGTCGGTTACTGCAACCGCCGTTTCTAACTGCACTATCTGATTCCTCGTTATAGCTAATGTCAGAGTTTAATTGCGCAAACTTGTATATGAAAACATGCTTTTAACTTTGTTACAGTATTATATTGTCTATTGTTTTATACAACTCATATACTTTTTTATGTACGTTTCTCTAATCTCTAATAGCCTTTAACTTTATGAAAATGTGACGATTGGCAGATGTTAGAAGGCGTATCAATTCAAAGTGAAATGGGGCATGATCGTAACTTTTTTTTGTTTGTTTGATCTAATAATTCACTTAAATAGTGTAATAGTTTTTAAGTAGGTTTGTATTAATGTAGGTTATAGATGCAAACAGTATTTTACATAGAGCCGGCATTTTAGTTTGCATTATGGGGTCATCGACATGAAGTGTTTTATTGTTCCAGTGGAGTTAGTCTGTGTAGTGTCGGGAATAACGCCCACGACACCTGCTCACTGCCCGTCCCCTGCACCCCGTCGCCCTGTGCCCCGTGCCCCACTGACTCGGCCCACATCCACAAATAGACCGACGTGCCCACTACTATTGGCAGCTTTCGAACTTACTACAACTATAAAAAACGTAAAATTCGTTCGATAGTTCCTACAACTTGATGATCAAATTGATAATAATGAAATTTACCCACGCGTGGGCTGTGGCCAATCTGGTGTGTGCAATATGTCGGTATGGTGGGTGCTGGAGCGCCGCCAGTGGGTGCGCGTGCCCCGGCGGTCAGCAGCCGCGAACACTAACTGCGGGGTTCCTTGACCAGCGTGGGCGGATGCATGCTGCAATATTATAATTATAACACTAGATATACTGGCCGTTAGCCTATTACCTTGCGGTTACGACACAGGTATTTTGGTTAGTGACAGTAGACTTGGTGTCTACCGATCAGTTGCCAGTATTTCAGTTTTCAGTCAAATCTTTTCTGTGAATGTCCACCAAAGGAACTAACATGAAGTCATCATGGTAAATGTACCACCAGATACCTAATAATCTTTACTATCGTTTAAATACTTGATGTTGTACGTGAGGATACGAGTGGCCAGATGTCAGTGGGTCAGTCGCCGCAGCGCGCAGCTCGCTGGTAACACATCTATTTGTGAGTCGATCACTCGGAGCTATTTCTGACCGCTAACGTCAAATACGTACAGTCTATTTAAACGGATACTGACATTATTTATGTATCGATTACAGCTTATAATAATGTTATGTGTACAGTTGCTCAGTCGTTAAACCAACCGACCGTGTTTTGTTCTTTTAAACATATTGAGTGTTTAATACTTCAATAAGATGAATAGTCCCTTTCCAGTTCTTATATTCAATAATATGTACTGTTTAGCTTACGTGGCCTTCGTAAAATCCAGGTCATCGGTTAGAGAAGCAAGTTGAAATTGTTGCGCCCACGCTAAGGCACAGCGCGGCACGCATTGTGCGGTTCAATTGAGTGCACCGCTACTGACTCGATGCAGTAATTTGCTACGTCCTGTCTGAGTCTGCCACCGGTAGCCCTCCAGGGCTTGCTTTATTCATCTAATGGTTATTATGAACCCAGTACTTATCAGAAAATTAATAAGGACGGTGAGGAACTACGTAAAGGAGACTGCCCGGCAGAGATTATGCGATGGTGGTAGAGACTACAACAAACTATAACTCATTAAAACTATATCCTATATTAACTTTAGAAGTTTACGGCTATTGTTATCTGGACTGCATTTGAGATGGCTGCTAATACCTCCCTGCCATCCCCATCGCTCCGCGCCACAAAGATGCTCTGAGCTTGGCTATTGTACTCAATTGCTTGAAAGCTAGCTACTTAGTCTCTTGACATATTTCATCGCAGCGGATTTACTGCGGTTTTCTTACTTCCATCATTGTTTATAAACTTTAAATGTCTGTAAATTAGCAGTAGTCATTTAGTTTTAAATAGCTTTTAATCCTTAGAGGTGGCAGCGAAACATAATGTTTGGTTATGTTTAATCAGTGTGTTGTTTGTTGTTATGTAATTTTATTGCAGTTATAAATAAAAGTAAACGTAAACAAGAAGATTTAAGTATGTTTTGTAACTGAATAAGGTTCATTGTTATTTGTTTGAGTGTGTACTCGAGTAAATTTTGTCTAAATATTTTAATTGGCCAAGTCGATGTACGAACAATGCACTGAGTGGCTCACGACTATACGAAGATGCTTCATCTGACTTGTATCTCGTCTCTATTTCTGAAATGAGTTACATTGCAGGAAACTTACAACATAGCATTTTTCGTTTACAACAAAAATATAACTAGCTTTGTTTGAGTTGTAATTTACTAGTTTTATTTTTTCCTACTCGTTGTTGGCATGCACTTTAAAGTAATTTATACGTGGTACGTAATTTACCATAATAAAGCCTCTTGAACGTTAATGACATGAAAAATGTACGCTTTCTCATAATTTACCATTAAAGGCTTAGGCGAGGTAATTCACTGCAATAAAGATTTCACTATCAAGTGGTTTAAAAGCGTTTTAAATTTTGTTATTAATAGCCGCTTAATATTTGTCATTAATTTTATAAAAATATCTTTGTCAGATTTATGCTTACGTCAGATAAAATGTGAGCCAAATGCGGCTGATAACCTCTCCAAGATAATTTTAGGAGTAATAAACGACGCGCTGTGAAAAAACATCGGCTAAAAATGAAAATCATTATTTAGCGACTGACGATTTATTGCAGACAGAGATAGATGTTAGTAGAGAGAGACGAAGTAATTTATCTTGTGACGTCTATGAGTTTATTAGATCTGGGGTCATTGTCAAGGAGAGTTTCTGTCTTCCGCCGGCTACTAGACGTTGCAATATTATTTTTGTGGCTTTTACGCACCAGCAGACGTGACAAAAATGCAATGTAATAAAATTGTAACATGTTTTTAAGTCATCATCACTTTTTTTAGAAGTTTGACAACACGATGAAGTATAGCCTTTTGTCAATAGTGTTTTAGATTCATCTATATGTTATTAGTAAATTCGTAAGTCGTAAGTTAATTATAAAACGTTAATTCGTTTTCATTGGACAGATTTATATCTGAAAAACCTAGTTGATTTTCTCTTGAATACACGCGAATGTCAATTTAAAAGAGTAGTTTGACGTGGCGTCAATCAGCAACGGTGGGAACCACGGCCGGTGACAGCTAAATATATCCCCGGTCCCTTCCCCTCCGCATTATCCCCCGTACACATCAGTCCTGGCGACCTTCGCGGGTGTTTTTACCCAGTCGCCACTGCATTGTACACATTTACGTGCAGATGGCATACTTATAAATATCGAAGTAATCCACATGAAAACATTTCGTGTTATTAAAAATGCAATTTTATATTTTTGTAATTGCAATGATATTTTATTTAATACTTTAATGGTTTTAAGAGCGCGTTATGCTTTTTTCTTATCTTTGAGACTTAAATTAACTGTTAAAGACAGCAGCGGTATTGACTTTTTGCTGTCACAGCAAAAGCCACTTAACCTTGTAACCTGAACGACTCAAATCCTTGCATGAAAATGCACTTCGTTCAGATCATGGTTTTTGTTAATCTTCCTCCACCATCCTTATTCCAATGTGTTCGTAAATTACGATAACAGAATATATTTATGTTTCCCCAATAACCGGCTAACAGTATCGGACATGGAGTTATCGTGTACAAGTCCCTTGGTACTCTGCCAAGTGTCGATATTTATTTTTTGACGCAAACCGCCGCCCGTCCGGCGGTCGATAGTGTCCACTGCCGACTAACTCATAACTTACATATTAATACATAGCTTTTTTATGTCTGTATAATTAGGTATTAGAAATGTCTGAAAGAAGAAAAGTCGCATGATTTTGTGGCTATGTTTTCTTAGCCTACGACTTCATTAGACCGAATTCGCGATAAAAACGTCCTTACTCCAAAGAAAAATCTCAGTTTTTATCGCGAACTCGGTCTAATGAAGCCCAATCATTATGGAACAAATATGTATGCAAATAGTAAGTTGGTGTCACAGTGTAGGTAATTGTATCCCGTAGACATGCGTGGCTGTGGGCAGTGGGCAGTGGGCGCGCTGACCTAGTTGGCTAGGATCGGGAAACATGCACGTTACGCTATTGTACTCAAGTGTACGCTTTCTTAGAATTTGTACACGTACTGTATTTGATAATTACCACAACTTAATTAATTATGTCTACTTAATGATCAAATTCTAAAAAATATAATAACCACGGAAAATTTAATTAAATGCTGTCTGGTATTGTTTCTTAACTTTTCCTTGTAAAGCCGGCTACAAACGTTTAGTTTTATAACTGTGCAGAAAACTGTGTAATTAAAACTAACGTACACACGTCAATTTAAACTGCACATTTGAACTAAACAGTTCTCCGTTTAGCCTACACACGTCAGTTTTAACTGTACAGTTAAAACTAATAGTTTCTAGCCGGCTTAGAGTTGGTAAATTTTAAGCGAAATCAACTCCACAGATATGTTATTGTATTGTATTATTTAGTTACGATTGATTGAATGCACTAATATTATGTAATTCTAGTTAAACGATTTTACCTTAAAAGCGATCTCTCTCCGGTCTACCCTACGATGACGTCATCGTGCAAATTTTAACCTTATGATATCTCAGTTAAGGTTTTATTTTAATAAGTTTTATGCTATTTGGTTTAGTTTTTTATTCAACTCTATATTTTGGTGCTTTTTCTAATTTTTTAATTTTTCATGTCCTATATCTTCAGAGCAAGATTTCATTAATGGTAAATGTTTTTTGTCTATTTACGTTACAAATATTAAGGATATTTGAAAAAATACCGTTACATATTCCGTTCAGTTATAAAAAGTATTAAATAACATGTAGATAATCTCAGTTAGAAATAATCCCAAAGTCAAGTTCAGAGTGTTGGGGCGAGGCGAGGGTCACGGTCGGGACGTTGTGTAACGTGATACCTCGTGCCTTGTTACATGTCTACTGCGTTACACAACGCCACGTATGGAATACATGCAAAACGCGTTTTACTTTCTTCTAATATAGTTTTAGAAATATGTTTAGGCCTACCCTTTGATAAAGCAAGAACAAAATAAATGCTAAAAATAAATACAGTTAAAAAGGACGAAATAAGAGAAACATATTTGTTATCCTACGGATGCATTAGACCGATTTCGCGCAAGAAACGGAGATTTTTTTTTGTTTTTGCATGACATCAGTCTAATGATCTTAGGGTTAAAGAGTTAAAGATGCTTATTGCCATGGTTTCTACATCCAAACTTGGTTAAAGTTTTTGATTGATTAATACTTCATTTACCAATCGAAAGACAGTATAAACTTAACGGCCGTTGTAACTTTCATCGATCATTTTCTATATAAAGCTATTACATAAAGCTGCGGTCCGAGTACGTCAGTATATCGAATCATAATTTTTATCGTACTACTAAATAGAATATAGTTATCGAGCTCGCTGTCCGTCTGTCGAATCAATAGATCAATGCGTACGAATATACAAACATACATACTCGTACATGTCTGGCTGTCTGCCTATCGCGCGATATTTCATTTCAGTATCACATATTGAATACTGATTCTATGTTTATTTAAGCTATCGATATTTTGTTTACTTTTTGTCAGAAGGTTTTATAATACAAAATGGCAGATGAGAAAGTGGGCACCAGGAACCCTGCCCATAGACATCTGCTATTTCAGATGCGTTGCCTACCCTTAATCTACAGAGGAGGAGACTCACAGCAAGAGGATAATACCTCTTCCTATGCTTTCCTTCCCCCGCCAATCCACTTCCTCTTTCCATCATTTCCTTATTAGAAAATGTTAGGAAGAGAATGTAGACTAAAATTAATTCGCATTCACAGAACTAGGCATGAATTTATTGGGAGTAAGTTACGCCCTTGAATACACAATATGCATACAACTTCACGAATAATTTGTCAAGTCAAGTCACACCAAGAGCGTAACTAAATGTGCCCTAGTTTAAAACATGATGCCGTTAATTAGTCGGCTTTCTGAAGCGGGGCGGGACGCGGTCGGCGGGGTCCGAGGTTGAAATACCCGTGTGTCGTCAGCTCGGCCTTGCGGACGGAGACGCTATTTTCGCTGCACCCGTTCCGCACCAGATGCATACGGCGCGCACCGTTTTAGTACCACCACAAAATATAACGTTACCAGTATTTTACTCTTTAACCTCACGTAATATAACGTTGGCGCCAGTCTGGTATACTTAGCATATGTCTTAAAAGGCTGATAAAAATAACAGTAGAAGATCGATGAAGTACAAGAGACCATCAAATGTTAAATGAGATAGCAAGTTGTGTTATAAAAAGTTTGAGGCACAAACAAAGTGAAGTTCAAAGCTCTTGCGTGAGAAAAACGAAAGCTCAACAAATGCACGTTACGCACAATGTTGCGGCTATGTGCTTGAGACGGAAGAGCTCTCGGGCAGGGCGCGGCGGCTCATTAGACAATCGTCGCTTCGCGTCGTCTGTCTTCACTTCTCGTGCGTAGGAATTTACTCAGGTCTCTTAAGACTCGCAATATTCCACGATATAATATTAACAGTTTTCTTTTTATTTAAAAACACTTGACAAACAGAAATGAATGACCCCTGTTTTAATGTTAACTCTAATATTGGCTGCTGTATAATTAGTATTAAAATTTACACAGGCGCTTTTATATTTTCATTCGTAAATGTAATTTTAATTGCAAAGATATACTGCCCATTATTATTTAAAACTTTTGCGTAATTTTTTATAGCGTTAAAACAAATTAAGTCGTTAACTTTTATAATTGTGTTTGCGCAGGCCGAGTCGCTGTTGGCTTGCATTACGCATTACTTATTCATACGACTAAACGTTTTGTAAATACGATATTTTTTACGTTTAACGTGTATTTATATGATAAAAACAATTAATGTAAAGAGGAAATGGAAGCCTGCAAATAAAAAGGATATGGCCTTCAGCACTTATGCTCTTTGAGATTGAAAAGTAAGGCATAGTGATGCCCTTAAATTCAAATCAAGAAATGATGGTACGATTTTAATACTTTTAAAGAGTCAATCTGCCATGTAAATATAATACAGGAATGTAGACACAGAAGTGCATACATCCTGCTCTGTGATGCAGATTGGTTCCAACAGTTAGCGGAAAGGCAGCAGCGCCGCGGGGGAGGAGTGTGACAGACGGGGGGGGATTGAGGTATTTGCATTTCAAATCCAACCCCGTCAGCTACATTAATATCAAATGTAAATGTTCCACTCCTCCCTTGTTGTTTCTTTGATTATTTTGCATGTATTTGATTTGCAATGTCTGATTCGTTTCCTGATTAGTTTAATAGTAATAGATAAAATACATTTATGTATACTTTTGTCAATTTTTTTTCTTGTTTCAGGTAAGACGCTTCAATTTCTTATCATGGTGATGTTTGTGAGTAAAGTAAATACAAAGAAATCCTAAGATAAATATGTCAAGTGTCTGAAGTTATTAGAACAAAGCAGTAAAAGTTATTTAAATTCAATCAGTGCATGAATGTTTTTGTTATTGTGCACAATATCGCGAGTAAGTGCGTCGACCTGCTACGGCCTTGTTTATATTAGTCGGAAGGATCCTTTGTGGCGGCGCCGGGACGGGCCGAGTCGACGCCCGCGTCCCCGCCCACCTGCCCGCCAAGGGGCCGCAAACATCTGGAACAAAGAAAGATAAAAAAGCTTGATAAAAGTTCTTGTGGACTTCTGCAACTTACGTTTTTACGTTACGTGGAATAAGACCAAAATTATGGATTACGCTCTTTACGATTGAAATATAAGTTTGTATTTTGGATTTAGCGCCAGATATGCATCCCGGTATTGAAATGAAAGTCGTTCTAGTTCTTTTACAAAATTTGAAGTGCTCCAGCGACCTAGTTTGTGAATAAGATCGATATGTAGTATAACGTTAGTTTTAAATGAAATTGTGAGCCGCTGTCGAATGTGTACACGCTGAATACATGCAGTGCTCAAAGAGGGCTCCCTGGTGGGCTGGGGGTCAGAGCAAACCCCCGCTCCCCGTCTCGTGTCCCCCGCTGCGGCTGCCGGCTCCCGGCCACCAGCTATCCGCTCCACTTTCATAATTCAATACTGTTCTCTCACAATGGATCAACAACTGCCAAAAATGTTGACTTTTTGTTCATTTTACTGAAGTTTCACATGTAGTATCATTTTTTTTCCATGTGGTAATTACAATATTTTTGTATACCGATATGGACTGTGGACCATGACCTAACACAATAAACAAAAGGGAGTTCATTCAATCTTTTAATAATTTGAACCAGTTCTTTCATATTAATTTTTAACGCATTATCTTAAATTAAATTAATGAACCAGAAAATATACATATCGCCTGCGTTAAAATTTTAAAATTAGTAACCACTGAACACAACTATTGCTGCTGCGATTTACGCAGGCGCTTTATTTTTTTAATTCGGTATTTTTATCAAGATTTTTAAAAGGTTTAAATAAAACAAATAAAAACTTATCTTCGAACTTTCAGATCATTACGTAACAAGTTTATAACGCTAACAAAACAACCCCGATCAATAAAACGAACCCTGTCGAAAAAACTTATTATGAATGTGGTATATAATTTTATTCTAGTTGTTGTAAACGTGATATAGTGTTGATGAGTGTAGCAATTGACTGGGTCTTGAAATAGCTAGCGTCAATGACACCCGCGTGCCGGACTGTGTACTAGAAAGGGTTCACTCGCTCCCCCGCCTGCGGTTTCTGTGCCGACTAATTGTTCACCTTCAATAGACCTCATGTGAAATACGACAAATGTAAATGAATACTGTGAATAATTGCTGACCCAAATTGATGGCAGTATTCGGACATGAACTGTCTGTTTTTTTTTGGTATTCACGTGATTTAGTGAGGGTTTTTTTACGGTTTTTCAATTGAGCGTACATCGTCCTTAATTTTGAAAACAATCAACAAGGTTAACTATGATAGGTCATCGCCTCTAACTATGCAAAGTCATGGAATAATGATGTGCTAATTATACAAATCTATTTAATCTTTTGAAAACAAGGAAAATTGAATTTAGTAACAAAGAGCTCTGTTTTCAGTACAAATACGTTTTAATAAGTTTGATAAAACTCAAAGATATCTTATAAAGAAATGTTTGCGGACTTCGGCTCTCTCAGGAAATATTTCATGAAATATTCCGTGTCTCGAATTCGGAGGATAATTCCTAATTAAATTATGAGAATTTCGTTTCAAGTCTGAGGCGAAGTTATTTTTGGGCGCGTTTGAGTGGTTTTTGCTTTGAACTTGTTTCAATTACCCCGACTCTTAACTTTGTTCGCTAAGCGTAAATAATAGCTAATGTCCTTTTAAATATTACGACCAAATACTTATTCAAACAAGGAAAATATCTGAAGAGAATCTTCTTGATGTCAGAATTTCGTAGTTTATGTCTCAAACAAAAATATTCCATAACTAGAAATATCTCTTTCGACCTAAAGGTAGGCAGGACATAAATGTCCTGGAAAACATACTTAGAGAATTTTCCTTTTCTTGATAACTTAATCGACGACCGATCATGTCTTATTACCTTTTTAGTTTTACCTACATAAAATAACCTAATATGATGTCATTACAGTAACCTTGATTGTTCAACTTTTAATTAAATTTTAATTGCCTCTAACCCGTATCGTACTGTTACATATTCAACAATTAACACTCACTCCTTTTTGTAACTACCCACAAAAAGTTAAATTTTAAATTAATTATAATTCGGAAAGGATAAATGGAACTAAGTTATTCTTTAAATGCGTATCATTGTAGTGCCAATGATCAGGTCCGTCGATTGCACAGTGCAGCGCAAGTGACGTGACTTTCTTCGTGTGCGCTCGCACTCGCCTCGTGGCACGAACTGCATCGATAATCTTATCTACGGAGATGTGCGGCAAGTCAGCGTGCTGATTAGACACATTGTCACCGTATGAGTTATCATGTGACGCGACACGATATAAACAGCGAGGAACCGAAACCGTGTTATATAGGTCAAGTCGCGCCCTTATCGGTCACCGGTCACCGGTCCGCACCCGGCTCGATCCGCTCCGGCCGCGCCGCTCAGCCGCTCAGCCGCTCAGTATCGCTCGAGGCGCCGAGGGGCGTGCACGTTTATATCAATGCTACCCGCGCATGCGTACAGTTTTCCAATCGGTAGGCTGTGTGTGTGATCAGCTGATTCTGTTTTGTTTCGTTTTTTTTCTGAGTGGACATAAAATAGTGCAGACAAGATGGGGCAAGCGTTCGGCATGACTAACTCGCACAACGACGAGAGGCATTACACAAGGAAAGAGATAGGTGAGTGCACAACCGCTGGAGCCCTCCTCTCATCCTTCATTGTGATGATATAACCGTACAAATGTTTCAACTTCATTAAACTTTTCCATTACAAATATGTACTAGTATAGCGTCAGTCTTCGAGGAAAATCCACTTACAAAGTTGCCGTGGATTGATTACGATGCGTACGCTTTTATACGACTGGTTAATTGACGTTTAAATCCTTAAATTCTTTGTAGTCTAGATTTAATTATGAATAAAATCAGAAAGCAGAAAGGAATCGTCAATATTTTAAGATGACATTTGAACCGTTGACCTACCCGCGATATAAACGGAAATAAAATCATTTTACATTTACAACATGTCGGTGTGCATACAAAGCACAGTTTGAAAGCCCATCTGCAATCACTTGTCAGTGTGCCAATCGATTTCTCTCCGGTTATCAATTTCGAGAGTTTTCATGGCTCGCTTTTCCCACCGGATCTTTCTTGTAATATCCGAAAATAACCAAAGTCATGATTACTTTGTCTTTACTGAACGTTATAAACAAGCAATGATTTGAAAGTAAAAATCAATGCTGAGAAGTTTCTAGTGACTTTTTTAATACTCGGTTACGAGGAGGATATACCAACATAGAATTGAAACGTATTGTTTTTCCTTAGTGTTACAGTTTTCAATTTGTTATCAATGTATGATAGTACCTATCACTAGAAGCTTCTAGCGAGACGCGATGGATAATTCGGAGATATCATTTGTTATGAAGTGAGCAAATAATGACGTAGCCGTGCAAAAACAAACAGCGGCTCTGCGCCGGCGCCCGCACTCGCCCGTAACTCGTTACTGGTTACTGGCTGTCGACAAAAACTGGCTTGCCGCTCCTGCACACCGAATGTTGCTATGCACTTTCTGCCCTTTGTTACATTATCCTTCGTTTGTTCCTTCAGATAGCAACTTCTGCTGTTTTACCATAATTGTAATGTTCTTTGACGCACCCAATTTAGGTTCAATATTGACTAACCATCACAAGTATAATATGTTTGCACTCGTAGCAGTCAAAAGCAGCATCAACTTCGATGCTATATGGTACACCATATGGCTTAACCCGTTTATATTATAATCCTCTTGGCTTATATACCTTTATATGGACATAACTCTATATCACATTTCCCCAATAATGCAAGATATACGAAAGTGAGTCGGATTTATATCATTTAATATGCAGCGCACGCTGTGGGATATGTTTGAAGACGTGTCGCCTGTCTCACTGAGCCGGCACGTGCAAACTGCGCCCCACCGTACACGTTGTAACTTTGTTATTGCCTTACAAGTTTTGTTTGTTATGAAACTCGTATTATATATAAGGCAAAAGAAAGCAGTATTATCCGTCGTATCACAATGTATTATGCTTTATGTTTATATGGATAAAGTTCAGCATACATATAAACATTGTTTACTTTATCTAAATTGATATGTATCCAAAGTGGGTTAAACACACGAGGTATCTTTCTTTTATTTCCTCGTGTTATTCAAATAGCGTCTCGTTGCTGTTAGCTATTATAAAAGGCTAACCGTTTGTAGGCTATCTTAAATAACTTTAGACATTCTTTTGATTGTTTTATCTTGCATAAATATACAGGAGCGTTATTTATAACAGTGTTACAATAGCAGTTTGTGCGTGTGTTGCGAGGCAATGTAGCCGCGAGCCGCGAGCCGCGAGCCGCGAGCCGACACCGCGCTCATTAGGTAATCGACTGCAGTGGAACTTTCTAAGATAATGTACAGTCCTTAGAAAGCAATATGGCGGAATTACGACAAACACTACGTTAGTCGTGCACTTTGTAAGATCATTAATAAGAGTTGTTATGTAAAGATAATGGACGAGTAATTGGATTATGGTAGCGCTAGTGACAATCTGGACCGAATTGCCTCTCAGAGTCATTACTTATTTAAGTAATCCCTTACAGTAATTTCTCAGTACTCCAGTACTCTCTGGTTTAGAGGTTTTGTATTCAATATCGGTTTAGTTTATCGTTCTAAATTCTTAATTCGATAGCAGAGTAAATGATTCTACAAATCGTATGCGTGATTTACAATACCATTGAAAACTCTTTAAAAACATGTTGAATGAATACGCCGATGTTTATATAAAACAATTTAAATTGTCCACGAATAATGTTATGATTGCTAAATGATTTCGTTACACATTTTTGTCCTCGCATTCATAACCCTGAGATGTGCTGAACATGTTTTTTAAATGATTGACGTTTGACTACCAATGCTATAGTATTATCAGTTTACACTTGCGGGAAAATTATTTACGTAGTACCAAATGTTTTGTTAGTCAAAAATAGAATTTGTCTTTATGACAAAGTTGTTTACTTTCTCCAAACTCTGATATCGCTGTGATAAGGATGTATGGATAATCGTTGTGACTGGGTTATTGGCTTATTTGATATTGTTTTATACTATTCACATTGCACTCAATGTGGCGTAGTTTGCGATTATGGCTGATAACTGAGCTATATGATACGCCACGATATCTCGATTCAGAGTCGTCACTATTTTGTTTTCCTTCTATGATAAATGTTATTTTTACGATGTTAAGATGCTTAATATACGAAGTAAAAAGTTTACAGATTTAGAGAGATTGTAAGTTTATAAATAAATTATTAATTAAAAGAATGTGGACGTCGTGTCGTATCAGAGGGACAAGATGATGGCACAGGACAGAGAGTATTGGAAAGGATTCCATCGACAAGTTAAAAAAATCTTAAATTTAAGATGAAGTAAGTTTATAATTTTTGAAACTAAACAGGCCAGAGAAATCATATATTTTTTCTCAGGATGTTATGTTAATCGAAGTTTCATTATGGATACCTTTAGTATGTGGGGTGCAGCTTCTGTGTCGGTGCAGCTCAGGTCGGTGGCCGGTGGTGGGGTGTGGTTTGCCTTGGGCACGTCGTTGTCTCGCCCACTCGACTGAGGCTCGCGAGACGCCGCTTGCTGCTGGTTGCTGCTATAAACAACTTCCTGATGAATTTATTACCATTCTAATTAGTATTTAGTATTCTCAGCGTGAATACTTTTTGGCGGATATTGAATCATTGATTCGGTGCATCTTGTTACTCAATGATTATCACATTTTTCCACCTCGACTGTAACATAACATGTAGGTGATTAGCGAATGAAAATCATTAAACATTATAGTATAGCAAATGTTTCCTATTTAATAAGTTATTCTTATGCTTTTAACAAAACTTTACTTTGGTCTGATTGGAATAAAATGAGGCAAGTTTGAAGAACCATTGGACAGAAATGTTCGTCGCATCTTAGAACATTTTGTTTGAAAAATTACTTTTTAATCAGCAATACAATAATCATTATCTTTATTTTATGCAAACATATGTAGCAATCTTTTAATTCAGACATTAATTGTGTGATCAAAACTTTGCAATTAATTTATAACGTTTAATGTCAGATGCCAAAGACTTGTTGATAGGTCCGCTTCTACCAAACACTAATCATATGGAGTTCTCATATTTCCTTCAATAACATAATATGTTGTATAAAATAGCATCACGTTAATTTTTAAATCTAAAAGAAAAAAGTTTTAATCTAAAGTTAATTTTATACATCGCCGGCCTATTGACTTATTTTAACCGGTTTAAAACACAATACGCCTTCGGTTACTTGATATGTAAGTTGCATGCAGCCCGACGATAAATTACCAAATAAAACATCACTGCCTTGAAAGTAAAGTCTACATCAGTAGTTTTAATTTATTCAAGATCTTCCTTTATAACGTCTGGACGTCTAGTTAGTCGCAAATTCACAGCGGTAGCACTTGTCCAAACAGTGTTGGGTTGTGTTGCAGTTTTTGTCCACACGCCCTGCTGGTCCCGCTCGCCGCAACCGGTCCCCATCGCACCACTCTGACCGGCCAGCTTTCCTTATACAGACTGTCAGACTGACTAATTGAGCCGGTTCTCTATAAATAACTTTTTGTATAATGTGATTACAGTACGGCAGAGTATTCTTTGTTTATATTCGTATGACCGCTTCATCGCTGGAGAATAAATGATAACTTCCTGTGATAGGAGTATGGAATTAAAATTGAAGATTTTAGCTAAATTTAATTGTAGATATAATTGACAACATAAATGTGATGTAATTAATTAGAAATGGCAGGCGATATCCGGTCCGCACGTGACGGATGAGTTGCGCTCACGTTTGACAGCGTGTTTCCCCTTGTCACAAAATGATTTATAAATATTTTTATATTTTAGATATTTTGGTTTGTAACTATAAAATATATTAATAAATCGAGCAGACAGAGACCATTAGAGGCGGAACGTCTTTTGTTGTACGTAACATAATTATGTTGACAATTTAACGTTTGTTGTTAATTGTTATTTTAAAATTATATTTTGTGTTATCATTGCCCTGTTAATATGTAGCGAAACCTTGAACACGACAATAAATATTATTATTTTATTAATAAAAGAGACCTATCCATACATTACGTATGTAAAGTAGTGCTTTATGTGCATTTCCTCAATTAATTTATAATTTATTGATATGTGTATATTTTTATTTGCATTGTCATAGATTATCTGCTTTGTTTTGTTGTCCCTGTCATTTGTCTTAAATCAAAATTATTTCCTGACTGTACTAATGTTAATGAAGAACTAGTTCTTTTGTTACTAACATTTTAGAGGTTCTTAATCTGATAGTAAAATTAACACATTATAACAGTTAACGTTGATAACAATTGCCGCTGTCGGCTGTAAGTATTGTTACTGACTGTTTGTTAAGATACACTGGGCTTGATTCTAAAGGAGCCACCCACCGCAAAGTAGTAAAGAGCTGAGCGGGAGCTCGGCCACCCCATTTTCCACTTTCATACGAAACTGCACACTTGGGCCTACCAACAAAGAGAAATGAGATGTGTCAAAAAGAGCCGAAATGTTTTAGGGAGCCGAGCTGTGTCCAATGAGGCAGCTGAGGTTATGCCGTTGGGGTCGCTCAGCTCTTTGTTGCTGGGGACGCCAGAACATTTGAGGCCACTCAGCTAACCATCTCCCGCACATTACCCTTTTGCAGTGGGCGCTCGGCTTAACATCTGAGGCACTGACCACGCGAAAGATAAAGTTCATTGCCACTCATTACTATGTTAAGCCCCTGCTAATATTAATCTGGTATATTATGTAAAAAATTTAAAGGTCATTTCTAATAATAGAATTTTAAATTATTTTTATATCTGGTCTGCTTTTAGAATACTTATTTATATCTCGAGTTTTTGGAAATTAAATGAATATTTAGTTTCGATTGGATTTAAAATCTATAAATTTTTGGATATTCAAAATAAAACCTGTTCCTCACGTGCAATCAACTGTTTTATGATTTTTATTATGTCTCGGATGAATTGAAATTGAATTAATTATTGGGTCACAAATCAGTATCCAAGTTTATTATAAAACAAGTTTGTCAAAATAATCTCCGAAGTAGACTAGCCAGCGACTATTTTCCATTATCTATTCTGTGGAATATTGTTACAAAATTTTTAGTTTTCGTGAAAATATAAAACCGTCAATTTTACTCTCCACGTATGTAAAATCGGTGCCATATAATGTTTGTGTGACCTATTTCCCGGCGGTGCACAGCAAACTTGGCACTTCTCTGCTCCCCCCACCTCTGCCTTCGCAATATAATGCCAACTACTCCAGCATATTTCATTTAATATAAGTACGCTTTGAGCACCTTTTTATAATAAGTGATGCTTCCATGATATTAAAGTTTACTATAATGTTTATATCACAGTTTACATGTTTCCCTTGCTTTGTTGAGCCATTTATTTAAACTAATATTATTAATTGTTAAAGTCTTCTGTGTATTTAATTTAAAAATAATCATTCTGTGTTTTCTTCTCCGGTCGTATAAAATTCCGGTTACCTTTGCAATTTGAGGTGCGGATCAACTCTGAAATAGTATTCATCTCAACATTTAGAATAACGAATGAAATTGTACTTTATAGCAGTGTGGTAAGATTTAAATTTCTATAAACGTATTAGAACAAAGAACGGTGCTGAGTCGTCGCTGCATCTTACCACGACCTACGATGTGCTCGATAAACTGCGCAACTTATTTATTGTGCTCTTAGCAAACTTAGGATTTATAACTCGAGCGCTACCATCTATCTTGCACAATCCACTAATACTTTGTCTTTTACTTAGTGAGGCTTTTGGCTTAGTAAGTTCATCTCTCTGCTTGCATCAGCATTAAGCATACTGCATACTGATTATCACCGGTTATTTTGCACAATTTGTCAGTAAGCTCATTGTTTTCTGCTATGTTGGTAATGCTGTTGTAGTAGTACATGCTTAGTATTAACAGTGTTTCCATGTAGTGATATATGTTTATCAAGTCAGAGTTAATTAGCAAGACTGTAAAGTAGACTTGTACGCATGCCTATTAAATGATTGTTTATGTACAGTAATGTATGGATGCAGACAGTTTTAATATGTTTATCGTGGTTTATGTATGTATGATATCAGTGTATGAGTCAGAGCAACGTCGCTGCACGCGGCTTGTTGTGTTCAACTTTATTGAAACACGCTTCTGAACTCTTTGTTCTTTAAACCCCTTTTAATGTTTTTAATATACCAATTGTTTCTGATATGATGTGTTGATACGGTACATGTATGTAAATATTAATTAATAGTGGATGTTAATTTAAACTCACTTGGCCTATATTTCACAAGGTAAATACATATGAATATGCATATATTTTATAAAGAGAGAAACTTTGTATTTTTGTATGTATTGAAATAACTCAAGAACTACTGGGCTGATTTTAAAAATTCTTTCACCATTAGAAAGCTACATTGTCCCCGCGTAACATAGGCTATATTTAATTACACGCGGACGAAATCGCGCACAATAGCTACTATTTTATAAAAGGAAAATGTCTTATATAAAGTCACGCTAAAATGTAAGGATTTTCGTTTTATTTACTTCTTAATAGTTCATAATAAAACTAGGTGTTATATTAATTGTTGATTTTTTTCATTTATGAAGGCGATAATGTGAAGGGTCTCAGATAAAATGCGATAAAAGATAACAAATCTATTAATACAGTGCACTTGTAGTCTGATAGCACCTCAAGTGCTCAACTATGACTATGACTTGCTTTTACATATTGATGAAATAATGAACGAAAAGTATGTACAACAATGAGTGGAATTTCACATAAGCAAGTAAGTTGCAATGATGACGATAAAGTTTAAGTGCACCTTTTTGGGGGTACAGATAATTTTAATTATAAAACGGTGATAAAAAGTGTATAAACTTATCGTCCAAAAACGGGAAAACATGTTATTTTTAAGTGTAACCGAAAGTGCGTAGGTGTTTGTGGGGATCAAAAGTAAACAGTTTGCATGACGCGGCCTCTTTGTTCATTTATCGTCGATTTTGATTTGTTTGAGTCGAAGTGCGATGTGCTCGAGAGTGCCGCAAATACTCCACTCGCCACTTGCCCCGTCTTGTCTGTCAAGGCCCACGGTATCACAAATATTTGCACAGTGTACTTGATGATGACTTAGCGATTGACAATTGCGAGTCACGTGAGATGTTAAAGTGCTACTGGGGGTTTACCCAAAGTATTTTTAAATTGGCGATATCCCTGATGCAATCGACAAAAATGTATGAAACTGTCATTCGATAAGTCATGTGCTTGTCACGCGTGAAATATCGAACGCCATTGCCAGTTCTATACATTTTGGATGTTCGCTGTCGAAGTGCTTTGTAGCGCATGTATTTTGGGTTACTCCCCGGTAAGGACGTGGGTGCAATAAAATGTACAATATCATAACAAATTCGTTCCTGACTATTCATTTACCAATCTAGTCTTTACCTCGTATTAGAATGTCAAACACGAATAAAAAGTTTGTCTTGAAATAACATTACAGGCTTTTATCGTCTTAGTTTGAAGTCATAAAACATTGTATGAAATTGATCTCAATGAAGTGCACTCAGTCGTGTTGAGCGCAGGCATTATTCAATAAGCCGCAAAACACGACCGGTACGTACCGGCGCCGGCCGGCGAAAGAATTATAGTAGCTCGTAGCTTCTGTGGACACCTTTGTCCGACTACCTTGCGACTGCGTTATGCGACCCTAGTACACAAAGGCGGATGGGATCGACCTTGATTCATACCTCACAAAAAACTTTTTATAACCTCAAAGGTCCTACCTTTGAGGTTATAAACGTGACAATAAATATTGTTTTTAAAGTAGTCATATTTACTTGAATCATTTGATTAAATCGTATAAAAACGTCATGTTGTCTACTACATGCTTTGTGTTCCTATTCATTCAATTTGTTGTAAAAGTCTTTTGTTTGAAATAGAAACTGTAGTGCCCGCGTTATAATATGCAAAAGCAATCCAACGAGAATTATTATAAGTTATAAAAATAAAATTCCACTAGTAGACCTTGATAGTTAATTTCTTTTGTCAACTATAACCCGTTGATATCATATTTTATCAAGTTTATTATTACGAACACAAACATCGCCTTTCAATAGTGAAGCTGATGGAAACTTGTGTATTTTCGGCATCGGCTAAGATGGGACTTAGGACTTAGCACTAAAGCCTTGTTCGCATTAGGATAGTATTTTAGTCGAGTAGCAAGTAGCATTTATCCGAACAAAGGATTTACTGCTGTTCGGACTCGTTTAAGCCTAAATCTACGTACTAGGATAGTAACTTAGTAACTAAACGTGTCTGAGCAACATTTTAGTAGAGTAGATTAGTAAATCCTTTGTTCGGATACTTACTACTTGCTACTCGACTAAAACACTGTCCTAGTGCGTTCGAGGCTTAAGCCTTCGAAACAAGTAACACGACTCGATTAATGATTTTATAATACTTATAACGCTAAACTTGTTCTACATTTATTTTTCCCGTCAACTGATTTCTTTGAATATGTATGGATAGATAATCAACATATTTTTTCCTTATAAATCGGCTTTAATATTTTTGTGAATTAGGAACATCCTAATTCACAAAAATCTGACTCTGACAATAATTTATCTAAACGACTGTTTAGTTACTGGTTCTAGATATCATTGAATGTATTTGGAGCTGTTCTAACTTAAATTAGGTGGGAATATAAAATATGATTTGCCAGAAACCAGTCATCGTCAGAAGTGATATGTATCCTTGTACGTCAGACCAAATATAAATGTCGTTGATCGATAAATGTTCTTAATCGTTATTCAAGTATAGTATACATTACGCGGAAGACATTAATATTTCAATATATTTTTTACAATAAACGAACGTTTTGTTATCGACACGCAGACAGAATCTGTAATGTGATATTTGTGAGTAAATCTGCGCTGAGCGCCGGCTAATCTGTAAGGTGTCCGCCAAATATACATGTGTGTTGACTGATAATTTGTTTTTGCCTTCAAATGACAAAGGTGTAATGAACTTTTAACTTTGGGTTTTTGCAATATTGACTTTTGATTGACTTATTACTTTTATTTTTAGCATTGTCTATTATTTGATGAAACTTTGAGATGTTCAAAGCGTAAAACTTTTTGATGTCCACGACATGTGACAGATTTTCTCAATTGTGAAGTTTCGGTCACGTCGTTATATTTATCGTTTTTATTAACTTGCTACCGCTAGATGACGTGAACGGTCTAAATATATACTTGATATTAGTGATTCGT
>QDHC01003802.1:56035-72338 GCA_013186455.1 Papilio dardanus tibullus
AATACTTTCCACTGACAGATCCGAGCTGTTATCAGTAAGCAATTTGGGTTATTTGTTATCACTTTTATTCTGTGGACTTCCCGCTTTCTTAATTACATTATAAAATTATCTTTTAGATTAATTTTGAATACTTTCTGTAGAAGTAGGTTAGTAACGATAAAATCTGAAAAACAATTTTACTTTGAGGTCATTAGCATTTATTGATTATAAAAATATGTCTTATAAACTTCTTCTTTCCTCTCAACACGTCCAACAAAGGTCTTATAGATAGACCTTCCTACATAGGTAGGAAACCGTGGGAATCTTCTATCAGTATAACTGCTCACTGCAACTGACCTTCCAGCACAGCAGAGCAGTATCCTCGACAGCACCTTGAGTTTAATAACAAAGGTCTCCATTCTTTTTATCACAAAACGCATTAAATGTTCATATTTGGGTAAAAGTTTTAATGCCATTAACAAGTGTGTCAAGGAAGGACCAAGGAGTTTCTGAATAACATTTAAGGATAATAAAACCAGACTAAACATAGTATTAATCGATTTGTTTGTGCAAAACTCATCTAATTATTGTTCTAATCGAAGTATGTAACTGTTAATTATGTTTACATTTGTGTGTGACGTCATAAAGTACACATTTTGGTGTATTACCATTGTGTCATTGCCAAGTTCGTGACTATCGACTTGTCTGAATACTACAACTACGACACTTCTCTGAATACTACGCTGTCATCGTAATATTCCTACCACTTCTAAATAAATGTTTCTCAGTATAGGTTTTGTACATCGTGGTCTAATAATTTGAGTCCCCGTCGACTAGATTATATTGTATTGGTATTGGGTTTGAAGACACAACAAAGCTTATGTTTTTCTCATAATTTGGGATTTTTTCGAGTAAATTTGGAGGATTGTAGCAACTCAATTTTTAATATAAATCGTGGAAACAAACTTTGCTGTTATTTCTAATAGAATGGTACTAATAATATCTGCAAAACATGTTTTTATTTCTTATCAGTAGTATGTTATCTCAGTTCGTTGCATCGTGTGGATATGTTTGTCGTGAAATAATGTTAATAGCTACAAGTGTGTCATATACGAGTAGAGTAGATGCGCCGGCGCCGGGTCGTTGACTGTGGCCTGCCGTCTGCCGCCGCTTACCACATTGTGCTGTGCTCTTCACTTATTGCCTGTCAATCTGTCCTCTGACAGAGTTTTTTTAGATATTTAGCACATAGCGGAAATCAGTAAGTTCAATATACCGCGAATTAGTAAAAGTAGTTCTAAATTGTAACGCTAGTGGCGTGAGCCGTCTGTAAGCAGACTTGCATTGTGTCCCCAAAACTTTATAACATAGTAGACGCCGCTAAACCTGGTCGTAATAGTTTCGTCTCATCTTCTTGGCGTTCAAATATTGACCCTGAACACTTGGCCAATTTGGCAACTATGAGATATATTAACTTGGCATAGCATGGGACCCAAATTGTTTCAATTATTCACTGCCACATAATATTTTTTTATTCATTATTTTATAGGAGTTTTCTAATAGAATTGAATATAAAATATGTAAATATTTTTCAACCTTAAGGTGAAGTGTTTTTGCATAATTAAAATATGTAATGTTTTAAAAACATCGCAGTAAAAATTCCTTTGAACATAGAATTTTTGAAAGCAACATCGCTGGCAATTTCACGGTCAACATCGAGCCCATTCTATGATAAACACAGCCCTGACGGTATGCATTATTTAAACTAATGTTATTAAAACACAATTACTTTCAACAAGCACTTATTAATATAACTTTAAATCAAAACTGGAGTCCCTTCTAAGCTCAATTCATCACTTTTGTTAGGATCGCGATGTCTCATTTTTTATTCCGAAAGTTTTTTCCGGAAATACTACGGCAGAAATAGGTAAGACAAGTAGCTCGCACGTAAGTAAAAATAAATCGTATTATTGATCGACATTGCACCCCTCCCCCTCTGCCCTGAAGGTCCCTCGCAAGTGTAGCCTTATAAATAATGTGTGCGCCGCTAAGGGCCCCGCATCGAGACACTGAACATATCAAATATTGTCTATGTAAAAACATAACGGTCAACTTAAGCAAACAGTAAATGCTAGCAAACAGTAATGCTTTGAGTAAACCCCCAGATTCAGTATTCTTAAAAAAATGAATTATTGTCATCTGGAATATCTAGAACAAATTGATCATCCTCGCAGTACACGCAGCGCCTAGTGCGAGGATCCAGCTCTGACACTTAACAAGAAACATCGTTGGACGGCAACATACGAATAATATTAAACAGTAGTAAAAAAGTTCGAATTCTAATTAAAACTAAAAAGATAATAAGACTAACTAATTTAACAAATTTTTAATTATTTCAGTGTCATATTGCACAATATATTAAATTTTGCTTACATTTTGATGATTCAAGCACTCTTCAACAAAAGATTAAATGATTAATGAACGAATCATCAAATCTTACGTCTTATCTTATCTTTTTAGAATAATGAATCATGTTGTTTACATTATTCTGGTAATTCAAGACACATAAATGTATCTTTCCGTTCACAACAAAAGGTTAATAAATAATTTTGATGTTTTGAAGTGTAAATAAATGACTATTGTTAATATCGGACAAATACACCTTCAGAACGATGCCCTGCAGTACAAATATAATTCTAGGTCAACTACATTACCTTAATCCTTGTATCTTATCTAATTTTATGTAACAATCCACATACTGATATTTATTATTTACTTTATGAACACATGATCCACTTTCAAAACATTTTTTTCACTTATATGATGAAAGCAATAAAGATATTTCATACAATCTCCTTACGTACGTAATATGCATAGATTGAAGGAACCAGATGAGAGACATATGTCATACTGAAAGCGACTGAGACATATTTATACGAAATATACATAATGTGACAAAGACACTGCCATATATCTTTAGTCCCTTTCTCCGTATGCGATTTTGTTTGTTTGGGTCCAGAAATATGACCCAAAACAAATGTACTATCATATAGTATTGTGGCGGTCCAAGCGTATTTTCGGTGAATTAATTTTTCATACGTCCCAGGCAGTGGCTTAAGACATTACATTATTGACTTAAAACCGTAAAGTGATGCACATACAACACACCTATGACGTGGTCTAAGGCATTATTTGTCTCTCAACCGTATACGTTATAGCCAGATCTAAATCTTTCTCTTTCTACGTATGAAAATTAAGTTTCCTTTGTCATTATTTCCATATCATGTTTGTTTTGTCATTGATGTGTCGTATTTAATTATATGTAATAGAACCTTAATTATAAGTAACTTTATGTACTTATTTTCCTGAATACAATTGTAATTGCCATTGTTTTAATATTGTTTCCTTATGTAAATACATGACCTGCGACTGTTATTGTCATAATGTCAACGTTGTACCTAGTATGATTAATATGCCATGGACATTAAACGGACAGGACTTGACAAACACTCGCATTTCCCAAAGAATACTGGTAGAGCCCGCTTCAACATCTTAGCGCGAATTGTCCGGCTCGCCCGGTGAAATACCACAGCCACATAGAAGACAGTCGTGAAATGGAAGCAATTCCGTGTATCGTCTGATGAGTGAGGTGCCGAAAGGGAACGTATAAGAAGAGCAATTATCCTCTTTCTGTGACACTCTCCTCCTCCGTAGATTAATGGTAGGTAAAGCATCTGTAATTGCAGAAGTCTATGAGCAGCCGTCGCTCTGCTATTCCAGCGCATCCAGGTGGCCGGTTGCTCGTTTGCCACTTTGTAATATAAAAAAAGACATAAACCTGTTAGTGTGATTGTTTTTCGCGTGTAAATTTTTGACTCAGTACGCCTTCCACCTTCGCGGAATGCGCTAGAATTGACTATTTTGGAGTCTCTTTGTCTAGTCCGATACTCAATAGTTAAAGGAATATTCAAACACTAATTTAGTTATTCAAGCAGGGATGTCGACTTCCGAGCTTTACAATGTCTGCATATTTTATACGATTATTGTAATTGTTAATGTTCATAGTTCATTAAATTTAATTTTATGTTACGAGAACAGTCAAAGTCACGCTAAAAGGACAAAATAATTTTCCTTATTTTTTATTTGACAAATTTTATAACATGTGTAGGTTTTCACTGTATAAGGAATGTCTTAGAAACACTGTTGTCCCCCTGATATTGTATTTCATGCAATGGAGACATCAATGTGTTTTACAAAACATTTGGTGAACCATATTTTCGGCAAAAAGATTTTTTTAACATACGTTTGTCCCAGGTCCTCCTTCTTTAAAATGTGCTCCACTAGGACGTAAATGTAAACTAATATTTGTTACGTTTCTTTCAGGTATGTATCAAGTGATACAAATGCTGTTGACCATGCTACAACAGTGTAAGTATGCGCCGGCGCACGTTTGAACAGCTGCCTGAATACGAGATATTACACAACCGTGTCGAAATACTAACATTATAGTAATACAGGCTTTGTTAATTAGTATCTAATATCTGTTAAAAAAAAGGCTGATTCCTTTAAGTTTATTTCCCATGTTGGCCAATCAGCGTTGAATCTATACTAATATTATAATTGGAAAAGATTTCATTGTTTGATAGCAGTGAATAGGTTCCAAATACACGACAGATTTAAAAAAAAAAACGTTGTTTTTTTATAATTCTCGCGTGACACTTGATAAATATTGTACAAATTAAGCTCTGTCTAATGTTTTTTATTGTTGTGGAAAAGTTTCAATGGCAAAAAAAAAATTGAATAATTCAAAATGTGCAACTGTCTCTGACTGCTTACAAAAAACAAACCTGTTTATACCCAGCATGTGACCAAATCAATAATTTTTCCTTTAAAATATTTTATTTTTATTTAATACTTACTTGGTTTTACTAAGAGTATTAAAGTGATTTTTTAAAAAAATCACTTTAATACTCTATATTGTTGTGTCAGGTCGTGGAAACGAATCGTTTGGAAACTTCGAGATGTGGTCGTGCGACTTTTCATTTCCAACTATAAATACTCCGATAGCCTTGTGACCTTGTAGCGCGGCTGTTCTCGCTGTCGACGTTTGTGTTTTTACTTCCTTCGAAATTTATCTCTCCGAATTAACAATAATGTTTACTGAAACAATTTCCTCTTCTCGTTTCAATTATTTATTAACATTTTTTATTTAATTATTTTAACACCATTTTATGTGTTGAATTTATTCTTTGTGTGGGGACACATCCTAGAGGTCAATAACCCAGTGTTAGTCATCGGCCAATAAACTTGACATTTATTTGGGGATTGAAAAATTTTAATGTAAATAAAATACAATCTTTCGTCGACTTGATTACCATATTTAAAAGACATGAATGCAATTCCATTCTGCCTGAATCCATTTAAGAATAAAGTTTATTACGATCAACTTCGAAGAGTGAATAACCGATGCTCCCCTTATAAGTAACACACACAGAAGACAGGCGTGAAATGGAAGCAATTACGTTTTTCGTGCCACCAGTATGGTGCCGGGGGCCTAATTTCAGTCCACTTTCCTTTCCTATCCTTTTCTGATAAGGAAATGATGGGAAGGGGAAGTGGATATGGTGAGGGAGGGGACTTATAGGAAGAGGAATTATCCTCTTGCTGTGCGTCCCCTTCTCCGTACATTAAGGGTAGGCAACGCATCTGCTATTGCAGATATCTATGGACAGCGGTCGCTTAGCTATTTCAGCAAATCTAGGTGGACGCTTGCTCGTTTGCCACTTTTATAATATAAAATAGTAAGCAAAAATCATATATCTCATTGTAAAGTCGTACGAATCGAACGAAAAAATCATAATCTGGCATAATAAGCTGTTACTGTATGCTTGGTATTATGGCCAGCGCCACTTCAGTGACATTGACGTAGATATTTAAATTTCAAAACTTTATAGTGAAAAAAACGCAAGTTGAAGACATCTTTCAGGCTAATAATAATTGTTATCATTTTATCGAGCAAACCATCAAGAATGCTAAAAAAGTCTTATTAACATGACCTTAGAAACATATCGCCTTTTTTGATACAGCCTTATCTTTTATTGTACCTCAATGAAAAATACTTTGCATTGACTTAAATAAGTTGTTTGTGCAAATTTTCTCTAAATTTGTTTTCGTCATTGCCTTGATTCTTATCACTGCTCTCGACTTTGATTTTTATTATCTTAATAAAATTAATAACATGTAGTAAATATATTAATGAACAATGTTGCCTTAAACGAATCAATGTTATCAGGTCAAAATATGTTTTGTAAATTAATGTAATGTAAAGCAGCATTAGTGCTTAACACGTTGGGACCGGCAGCGAACTTTCCGTGTGGCCGGCGCCGGTCCCCGGGTACCGGCACTAGAATCTTCGTTTAGCTGGCTCGCGACAAAGAAGAATTCCTTATCTTATCCATACTAAAGAAATATCTTGTAAGTAATCTTCTGTATGTGATAGCGTACAACATTGTATCGCTCTGCTGGCTGTTCGGGAAGGACAGCAAATTCGGCGCCGGACTCAACGTGATATGAGGTTTTTAGGAGACTTCTAGAGAACATCGTAGGCTACTCGGAGACCAAGTGAACATGACAAGAAACTGGAAGCGGTCATATTTTATCGCGATTATTAGTATTAATCACGTAATATTTAAAATTTTGTTTTGATATTATTTTTCCAAATATTTAATGTGAATTGACAATATTTTGCCGTTCATGTTGAAATTATTTTATTAAATGTAAGAAACTGGAATTCTCAATCTGCACGTTGAATATATTATACATTCGTTATTTTCGTTAAAAAAATATATGTCGAATGGCTTTAAGTGGCTTAAATTATGGCTTATCAAGAGTTAAGGATCAGTATCCCGGAACTTGGCGATATATTTAAATATTCATATTCACATTTTATTATAATATTAAATAGTTGTACGACACAGTTCCTATTAGTTTTAACAGTTGTAGATGAAGGCTATCGGAGAATCTAGTATTTCCAATAAATTATGGAATTCCGCTATTTTAATTTATTAAATATCATTTTGGCAACTTGTTTTAGTCGCGGACAATCTTTGTGACCGTAGCCTAAATAATAGTTATTTAACAAACTATAATTGTTTATTCTTTATATTATAATGTGGCCACCGAGCAAGCGGCCACCTGGATTCGGTGAAATAGCGAAACGACCGCTGTTCATAGACATCTGCAATAGCAGACGCGTGGCCTACCCTTAATGTACGGAGGAGGAGACGCACAGCAAGAGTCATTCCTCTTCCTATACGTCCCCTACATATCCACGTCCTCTTCCCATCATTTCCTTATAAGATAAGAATAGGAAGGGAAAGTGGACTAAAATTAGGCCTCCGGCACCACACTCGTTTAACGAAACACGGGATTACTTCCATTTGACGTCTGTCTACTGTGTGGTCGTGGTATTTCACCGGACGAGACGGACAATTCGTGCGAAGATGTTGAAGCGGGCTCTACCACTGTTATAAATGTGACTCGGTCATCATCATTATTATATGTAAATTGTTTTAGATGAAGATAACAAAAAAAAAATATCTGTGAAAATGTATTACAAGGAAAATAAATTAACCTTATTTTTACATCGTGAGAAATAAGCTTGAACTAGAATTAGCTAAACAATTCCTGTTTGAATATAAGTTTTTATTATTTCCAGTATAGAAATATAGTGAGTTTCATGACGGTATTTAAGCGTTCTGTTCTAAGCTATTGTGTACTCGTACGAGTAGTACAATAGTGTTTCATTGCACGGCACAGCGCGGGTCAGGGCCGCCCAGTCGCCGTCCACACTGTCCTGTATAAAATCCCTATTACACACAATTACTTGGTGTGGATCCCGTCTTTTTATTGTTTTACACCCGGACGTAGCTATTACACTGTGTTGTAAACTATAAAATTCTTACTGTAGAATTATTTCAGTAACAATTGTATGTTTTGTTCGCTGAAAGTGACTGATAATTTTAATATAGGCTATTCAACTCTGATTACATTAAATCATGTAGTATATGGCCAGTAAATATCAATCCCTTTTAAATCCTTATCAAAGTAGTGCAGCGTCCCTGTCACGTTAATTGTGTGAGTGCATAGCGTTCGCGTAATGAGATTGATGCTCCTGTTTGTGGGCTGCAGCCATAGTGAGGACTTGTGTAAACAATTGCTTTAGGCTCGTATTAAACATTTTTAAATTATTATAAACCAGTTATCTATCTTAATATTCTTTAAATTATATTTTAGCTAAAGTTTTAATTTCTAGATTAATTTGTTTGAAGGCTAAAGTTAATGCGAGAATAATAAAATAGATTGAAATATTGCAAGTTGTAACTGTCAAGATATCTGAATAACATGTTTTATTAAATTATTTAAAGTTTCGTGAGACATTATAAACTAAAATCAAGCGGCTACGCTCCCACGCGGTAATCCGGTGCCGACACATCTTAATTTTAATTAATTTAACGTGCTTTATATTTTACTTATCATATTTAATATTGAATAGTTTAAAAGGTGTTGGCTAGGTGTAACGTTCCAGTCCTAGGGGTGTATTATGTGTCAACCATCACTACACCACGTCTACAATAGTACCCAATACGCTCACTACATCTCGCCAGGCATGACGTCTGTCACGTCTGTCAGCGTGGCGTGATGCTCGAGACACCCAGAGACAACCAGGCCACAGCCAATACACTACACTAGGAACATAGTGTCCGTCCTCACGCAGCGTGACGGACGACCTAACCGCGATAGCCTCCGGAGATACGTCGCTCCCTACCTCCTCCTAGCCTCGCTTATCACTATCATTAAAGTGCAATTCTTTTGAATACTGCAAATTACACGTGCAATTACGACTGCGCGCAATTTATAGATACCAAGTTATCAATGTTGTATAGAACGTTTATTACAATACGTAACTCCCATTTACATCAAACGTCTACGAGGTCATGCTACAAACACTTATCTCTTCCTATTTAACTTCTTTAGATAACTTAATATTAACTGCAAGTGAAAACGAGCCTTGTGTCCTTCTGTTTAGGAGCGATAGTTCCTTGAAAGCGTCTTAAATGCATTTAACTCTAAAGAGATGAATGTCACGCTGTAGTAAGCAAGACGTGACGGTACATTTAACATGTCCCTGATGAATTACTGCCTTCGAACATAGCTGAAGTAATAGAAGTTAATTTTCAACATTCATGTGATTTTTCTACTTAAGTTACCTATTTATGAAAATTATGGCGATGACGTAAAATTGTTAAACAATTCCTTGCTCATCGGCACGAAGCCTTGTTCGTGTATTAAATATATATGGAGGGTCGTTTTTATCCTCTTTGATTTTTGGATAATCTTACTAACTTGTGTAGACCCCGTGCGGTTACAGCCGTGTTTCTGTTGATGCATCGTAAAATATTATGATTATGGAGGCTCCGAGTTCTGTTTCGAAAACTAATTTCATGGCTGAAGAAGTACCGTGTACGGCACGCAATAAAACACGAGGGCTAACCGCGTCGGCAGAGCCACACGTCTTATGCAAATATAATAATTTATAACAATAAAATGAATGAAGACATTGAGTCGTAGTGTCTGCATTATTGATATAATTCTAAACATTGTCCTTAAATGTGCATAGTTAGTTTCTTGTAAACTTTCTCATAACTGTAGTTAAAGTGGTATTATGTTCTCAGCTTCCCACGTGACTGACACAAATCTATTGTAGACTAAGAAAAACGGTTCCGACCCCCTTTGTCATGTCCGTTACACTTGCGCTCAATTTCGCACAAGTTTTCACATGTCACTAATAATGATAATTTAACAAGCGTAGTGTCGTGCCAATAGTTTGTGTGTCGATGACATTACTATGACTAAGTTTCCAGGTTAAATGTTCAAAACTACAGTTGAAGAAACGAGAAATAAGCTCAACAAATTACCTTTTACACGCTGCCAAAATAATACGAGTCGCATGTGTCTCATTTGTGTCGATTTTTGCATATTCTATGGTTTGAAATGAGTTCATCAGAGTCGTAGGGTCACAAGTTTGATTAGACTTGCATTTAACATGTACGACCTCGCTGACATAGGATGGATGCACCGCGAGGGATGCACGGTGACCCACATGAATCCAGCAGGGATGCACCGGTGACCGACATCGGTTTACAACATAGTAAAAGTGCGTTAACATATGTATTTTGTCTATAAATAGTGTGGTTTATAGAGCGAGAGTGTTGAACAAGGGCGGCAGGTACTTTATATCATTAAATCTGCCTCTATAGATGCTTAAACATTTTTTAGAGTTGGTTAACAAAGTTACTTTGTGTATATCCAATCAAGTTTCAATGACCTTTGCCGATTCGAATTCTTTTATGAGTGTGTCCTTTTTATTATAATAGCGAAAGCCTTCATAGATACGTTTTTACGATTGTTGGATCTCTCAACAAAAGGATTTTCATCGTTATCAAGATTGATTCCAGTCTGAGAAACTATTTTATTATTATCTCCGAAATAGAATGTTCTTAAGTGAAAAAGCTTTTACTACTTCTGCCTACTTTAATAACAATGTAACGCTACTCTTTGTAGCAACATTTATTTTGCAATTAGCACATCCTTTTTATTGTACTCGTAAATACGTAAAGTTTCCTGCTTCGACGGTAATATTGCAACGGAGGCAATAAGTAATAAATTTGCAACGATTCCTTTGCAAGCAAGTTTGGCTCTTTGTTCTTTAGTAATTGGAGCTACAATTGTATGTTACTGCCATAGTTTGTAACTTCCTGTCCACTTTTTAAATTGAAAGCCGGGGCGTGGTGTCGGGCGGGGGCGGCCGTCGCGACGTATCGATCCCGAGCGACGCCAGGTGAGCGCACTATGCGAGCGGGCACGTAGCCGGAACACCAACAATGGAAAGTCCAACTAGGAAAAAATTCTATGAATTTTAAAATACTTGTTAAAATATTTTATATTTGAAATTAAAATATGGAAATATCTAGACAAGTTTTAACTGAAATTCTTATAGGACTCAATTACCTCTTTTAACTGAGATAAAAAAGAAGGAAGTTCTTATAGCGTGCTTTTTGTTTGTAATCTATCGTATTTTCGACTGCTTTTTTGTGACTTTTCAATTAGTTTTGAGTGCAGACGGGACGCAACTTTTCTTGTGTTTAAAAGTTAAGAGCAAATTGTTACTTATTTCGTCGACTTCTTTTTCATAATGAGATTACATTAATTTGGTTTTAAATAAAGTGTTTTTTGGATTTAAGTACTCGTATTTTAGCATCAGATTAGTGAAGTGCATACATGTGAAAGAACGTTTTATATTGCAGCAAGGTACGGCACTGTTATCGTATAGTGGTAAAAAAAAACTTAAAATTCAGTGTGGCTTTTGAAGATACCCGGAGAGTCAAACCTGATTTCTCTGAAACGAAAATAAACTCAAGTAAATGTTTACGCTCCATATTTATTGGATCCAGTTATTGTGCACAAAATACAATCATGTTTCTTTGAACTTTAGTGAGTTATTTTTAGAATTTATCACGGATCTATTAAGTTCATAAAAAAATAAATTTGAATAAAAATAATTTATTCTCTTCACCAAATCAATCCAAAGATGAACAAAATTATATTTTTAAATTATTCTTGATATTTTCGAATATCATGCTTATTATGTAAGAGTTATAATGTTGTGATACAATCAGTAAGTTAAGGTTACAAGTTGTAGGCCACCTTGAGCAATATATTTTGTACCATTTGAGTGCCTTTTCACTGTACTTCGTAGTTTTGTTACATTTTAGACCACACTATATTATTTCATCAATGTTTATAAATCAAAAAACTTAATTACAACTGTTGATATGTACTGATTTATTAATTATAATGTTTTTATTTATTTATTACATTTTAAATGTCGTCACTTTGCAAGCTTAATTATTATTTTTTGTTTCAGGTAATTATTTCTTTGTCTTCGAACAAATAACGATGTAGTAAGTTAATGAAATGACTTATTTATTTATCTTTATTGTTATATTTTTGTTTAATAAACTGAAACTTTGTTAGCGTGCATAAAGTTACGCCACATTATATTAAGATAGAGGGTAGATAAAGTTTTGGAGCGAGCAGTGAAATGTGTGTAAATCTGATATGCAAATTCTATCAGACGTCACTTTGTGAATCCTAATAACTTTAAAGTGGAAGTTTGTTATGTTCTTTGTTAAATTCATAATTTCTCTTGTTACATTTTTACCAGATGCTTTGTATTGGTCTTGATCCAAGTTTAAAAATAGTACACTCCCTCCAATCAAAATCCATACTAGAAGGACTTAACTCCATAACAAAGTAATATTAAAAAAGTGTTGTTAAAAGTACGCAAACGAGAAATACATTTTAAAAAACAAAACTTGTAAATGTAAAGTTTTACAGAGTTTTATGAAAAGTTGCGTTTTTCTTAAAGGGGCAATTACATTAATTAAGTGTTTAGAAATAAATAAATACAACTATTGTTGAATTTTGGTATAAATCACAATTTTAAATGTGATTTTTTAACTTATTATGCTAAAAGATTTTATCGAGCCATTGTTAAAGTTAACACGTTTTTGCAATATTAAAACTCTCAGTATTGTGATTCTTTATTGCGATAACCTTGTCTCGTTAATGTAGGTACTGCTGACGTCATTGTAATCATCATCTTAACTTTCAAATACAAATAATAATTGCCCTGCGACATGATAGTTAATACATCTATACTAATATTATAAAGAGAGAAACTTTGTATTTTTGTATGTATTGAAATAACTCAAGAACTCCTGGACCGATATAAAAAATTCTATCACTCATAGAAAGCTACATTATCCCGGAGTCACATAGGCTATATTTTTTAATTCCACGCGGACGAAGCCGCGAGCAACATCTAGTGAGATATAAAATGTCTTCTATAGCACCATTTGACAATAAACAAACAATTTTATAGTAGGTTGTGTTAATATAAAGTACAGCAACCTTGTGTGTAATTATAATTAGTAATAATAATAAAAGCAAAACAAAAAACACAATTTAACGGTTTGTATTTTCACACATTCTGCTCGCTCGACGTCATCACACAATCTCCGGCAAAGCAAATAAACATTGAATACACATCTAATGTACGACTTCGAGGCAACATAAACAATTTATGAAAACTGTTGTAAACGATTCCTCAATGGTTTTAGGTCGGCAAACGCTCATTTTTTACTGAACAGTGTAACTGTGCAGTTAGAACTGTGCTTCTGTTGTTTTTATGCGAAACTCCGTCACATCGGACTTTAAAATTGGATCTCTCGTAAACGAATTAAATGACGTTAGAGCACTATATATTTTGGGTACTAATGAAGTAGACTTTTCATTAGCATTTTAAGTTTCGATTAGTAGAAAATATATTATAAATTAAGAGATTCAAGATCTAAGATTCTTGTCAATAGCTTGACGAAATGTGTCTCTAGTATATCTTGAATTTCAACTAGCGTTAGAACTGTCTTGTATGATTAAGTTAAAAGTTCAAGCGACGATAAATTAATACGATTAGTGTTTAGAGAAAACTAGAGTGCGAGGGGTTGGGAAGGAGGGTAATTGAGCGGTGCTTTCTGTTTGTGTTTCACACATTCTCATGCGCCGCTGATGACGTCAGCGCCACTCTGCGGATCCAGCTTAAAATAAAACGCGCACGCAATTCGCAATCCTCCTCAATGGTCGGTGATAGTGCGGGCTTGCATTGTCGAAACAACTTTACAGACATGACACTTCCCATTCTCTCTTTCGTATAGATGTGGTGTAGTACAAGCTACAATCACTACTAGTTATATTGATACAATATAGTATGACTATTAACTAAATGAGCTTTGGCGGATTTCAGACTGAATGCATTTACCTTTAAGTATTGGTAGGATTTCGACGGCGGAGAGTTGCGGTGGAACCGAAGCCGTTGTACGGTTCAATAGCAATGCTGGCTAACGAGCGTGTTTACTGGGATCCTTTGTCCGCACGGGCAGGAGCTGGCCGCCAGCCAAGACTTCCTGCCGGCGCAGCGTGATTGCACCTCGACGCACTCACATATACACGAAAACAAAGCTTTTATCCAATTCATAATGGGTTTGAAGTACGCAAATAATGGAATTCACAGATGGAATTTCAAGTATTCTGGTAATCATGAAAATGTATGTAGAGTGTGACTTGTACCTCCTATAGCACTGTCAATGTGTTTGAAGATGTTTTAACACGTAACAATGAACTTTTCGAAGTCGCTCCTATATATTGTCATGCCACAACCTCGATTAGTGCCTTGTGTTGTATGCTGCTATATCAGTAAACTTAGCATTGTCAACAGGACATACATACATGTCGTATGTATATGTTAACGTATTGTACACTGACCGACGTCTGAGACCAACATTAGGCATTCCCTTTGAGCAACATTGTGTGACATTCCGTAAGACAAGGACCGACAGGAATACAACTGTTTGCTAAGTTACCTACCTGTGATCGATTCTTGACAGAATACTAACGAGCAAACCTTTTACTCTTTACATTTTTATTCACAATTCAGACTGAAGATAACTTGAGATAGCGACGACAAAGAGAGATGAATTCTATTCAAACAGTTAATGGGAATCGAATTCGCTGCAAACGTTCCACTCATTTATTTTGAGTCGCACAAAACGACTCGCCCGCGCCGCCCGCCGCCGTCGATTGCAATGCAATTTCTCAACGAGCCCTCCAGCTGGAAGCTCCCGCTTTACCATGGCTCCTGTGCGGTGGTGTACCCTCGTGATGTACGCTACGTCTCATTGTGAGGGCGGTATGTACAGCACACATCCCCGGCGCGGCGCGGCGCCCTCCCAGGCCAGTCTGCGCCGGGCGCTCGCCGCGGCGGGTCGCGCGCTCTCCTGTCTTTCTCACAGGCACAACGTGAAAATTGTTTATGTTCACATACAAGAATAACTTGAGATTCACGTATAAGAATGTGTATAAATCCCAGCTCAATCTGTGCGGTGCGTGCAGTGGACGCGCGGTAATTTGGAACGCGAGCTGTGACCTCTTTGCCTCTCTTTGTTTATAACTAGCAAGAAATATCCTAAACTAAGTATCAATTAAGTTGCCCTAAAAAGGGGTTCCTTTTAACTTTAATGAGCGAGTTTTTAAAAGCAAGCAGCGGTCTCCGCGGTGACGCACTTTTGTTCAATCTCTTTAGCTCGTTCTGCGAAATTAAAAACATTTCCCTAAAAAGCGTTAATTAATTTGCAAAGGAATTAAGCGCACGGACTATATTAAGCTGAGCATCGGGACCTCGAGGCACTCGTACATTATGTACTTTATTTGGAAATTATTTCACTTTATATCAAATTGTTTTGGAGTTTTTGATACTTAAATAATAACCTATATAGCATTGAAACATTTTCATGGAATAAAACTTTAAATAACTTTTATTAAATTTTATATGAATCCATAGAACACAAAGCGAGTTTCAGTTGACAGAATCGAGTCTGTTGAAGACTTAGATAATTTGAGTTCATACATCTCTCCGTTCTTGAGCCTCTTTATAATTAAACCTCTCGTGAAAGAAGTTTTGTGACGACTCGAGTGCCTCTTTATCTTTAAGCTTCGTCAGGTTTAAAGCAATTATTTAAAAAATAATTGATCATTTACACAGCGGCAACTATAAAGATTTCTTTATTATTTATACAACTTGTATATTAATATAATTGCGTTCACGAATTATATTTTTTCTAAAAGAACTACGAAATGGAAAAATACGTTTATTGCTCTCGCGTTGATACATTTTTTTTACAATAATTTAAATAAATTATGTTTATTCTAAAAAGCAAAATACATTTATTGGATCCGCTCGAAGTCACCTTGCACTCTTGTATCCCACTGTAACCCAAACGGGTAAGCAGAGATATACGAGTTCATATTACGATATTGCTCGGATACAGTCACTCCTTATATAAGTAACCATTTGAACTGCACCTAAGGAAGGTACTCAAACCACTGGACTATAGGTGTGTTACTTAACGTGCGGTGGTCGTCCACGCGCTATAATATGAAGCCCCACGCGCCCGACCTTCTTTTCTGAGGATTTGTGTCGCGGAACTAGTGCACTGCCCTGGTTCTACTCGCTACTTACGGACTGCTAAGTGATCTCTTTTAGTTGTCTTGATATTTGTGAACCTCTTTTACAACTTTACAGTTTGTAATATAGTGTAATATTTTTAGTAAAACGTAAAATTTAATATATAATATATTTTATTATGAT